>DWDZ01000019.1:0-14632 GCA_018245715.1 Passova passova rudex
GATTAATTGTATATCTTCGCAACATGAGGAGGCTGTAGAACAACGAATGGCCTACATTTTATCCTAGAATTCGCGCGGGGTCGTTATTTACGCGGGAAAAACTTTACGACACATTAATTTCCATACGGGCGAAGCCGCGGGAAAAGCTAGTTCTGGATAAATGGAACCATTAGAAAAACGAATCTATATTTGCACTTTACCTCGATAGCAAGAGACCATCGAAAGTATAGTCAGTAAAAAACGTTAACATTTTTATAGCACATTTAATTGGAACGAATTAGGTGCCTAGTTTATTGCATATCTCACAATTTGGTGGAGTGAAACTAAGCAGAAAAATGTAGGACGTAGGACGTGGACGTCGGCAGCCTGACATATATTCGCAACGGAAAGCTATCTATCATCCAAGCGCGAAATATTCCGTAATATTACGAAATATTGTTATGTAAATTGAAGCTGAAATCAAAATAATGTAGGTAACTCTGATAGACTTGGCTTCATATTACGCCGTGCTCCTTAGTTGGGATGTTTTCAACATTTCTAATGAAAACATCATTTTTGTTAAGCTGTTTCTATAGCGGTACATACCTAATTATACAATATAGGTACGTCTGTTGGGGACTACTTATAAATATTCTCTTTCACCGACATTTTGCCTCCCGCTGTGATCTGTTCACTTTATCATCTTTTTTAGTCGTAATTGATCACGTGGTGTTTTAATTATAGGTATAAGCACCAATGCAAAGTAACAGCTACATTGTCAATTATCTTAGAATCAAATCGTCTCAGCTAATTGGTTTAATATATTTATTATCTAATTGTTCTCGAATTACTTTTTATATCTATTATATATTTATTAGGTAGATACTACTACTACTACTTAGCATACGGGTTGTCTCTAAATGTAAAATTCGCTCACGAGTCGGGGTTGGTGCAAAGTGGACTATTTGTAATGATTTTAAAAAAATTATGTTGAGCGATCCGTTACCAATCGTCAGCCGTCTAGGGGTTCATAACTTATTGTTTTAGGTATTGTAGCCTCGTATGAAATTTGTAATCAATTGTTGCTTATTAAATATCAAATCCCTCAAACCACACCGAAATTTGTAAAATGGTAATGTTATATAGCAGAATTTTGAGCACCTACCTACCCGCATTGCAAGTTACAAATGTATAATATAACAACAAGAATAGACGTTAGCAACGCATGAAAGACCGTTTTCATGCCCACCGAAAATACGGAAATTGTTGCTGTTACTGGTATTAAGTGTAAAATATTTTCGGATTTATTTATTATTAATTAGTAATATTATTTATTATTCAATGAATATTAATTGCCACATCTCTGCCACTTTAAGCAAACTAATTTCAATATATTATATCCATTTCCTAATATAAGAGCGCGCTAACGAACAAATTTCCGAAATGACCTTATGACAAATTATTATTTTACGATTTCCTTTTCAACCAAAATAGAATGAATAAAAGTTTCATACATGATATTAAAATAAAACTACAATCACCGTTTCTTTTCACTTCGTTCAGATACCTAATAGTAACATAACATGTTGTAACATTTCACAATCGGGCAGATTGTTCCAAACTAAGCCACTGTGGTGTGGTGTAACCAGATAATTGATAAAGTAATAAATGTAACAAATATGTATTTCTAATACGTAACCGGGTCAGAACAAAAATTTACAGTCACCACCCAAATAATTATAATAGATGAGGATTGATTCCACAACCGTCAAATCAGAAATCATGCTCTCATCACTCGACCCATAAAACAGAATATTACAGTACATTGTCATTGCAATTTAATTAATGTAATGTAATGTAAACAATAAATGTCGAATGCACAGAAACAACGCTAAACACTTTAAAAATACGTTTTATTGTATGATACGGAAATGTAAGGTTTCATATATAGATGCATAAATAAAAATCAGTTTGACATTACGAATAGGTATAATATTATAAAATATTTTCAGCCTATCAGAACATAATCCTAAGGGATGTAACTGATATTTACAAAGATAAAAGAAAGGCGGAAGATCCAGTGTGCGGAATTTAGTCCTCGCACAAGCGCTCGGGAGGCGGGAAGCCGCGAGCCGACATGGGGTCGGGCGCGGGGGATGCGTGAGGCGCGGGGGACGCGGCCGGCGACGCGGCGGGCGACGCGCTGCCCAGCGGAGACGGGAGCGTTGCGTACACCGTAGGCCGCGGCGGCAAGTACGACGGCGCGTACGAGTCACTGCGAGGGTTATAAAACGGCGAATCGTCCGCACAGCAGTCCAGATTCGGCGAGTACGGAGTTGCGGCTCCGCAGGAGGGAGCGTCGTCGCTGGGGCGGTAAGCGGGCGCGACCGGCGCGTACACTGTCCTCCTGGGAGGCTCGGCCTCGGGCTTGTGATGGGACGACGGCGCGTACGCGTCCGACCAGCACGCCTTGCTCGGCGTGAAGTCGCCCTTCACGTACAATTGGATCGGACGACGGAATCCCTTACTGGCGTGCTGCGGCGTTCCGAGTATGCAACACTTGCTAAATCCGACCTCCGGTGATAGCAGATAGTCGCGAAACTTATTAGGGAACAGTTCGATTGAATTGAAGTTCTCGTAGATCGTTGGCTAAAAAAATTAAAAACAAAATTTAATTATGGCTCATATTACCTGCATTATAATAATTTTGAAATATAATTTATATACAATCCATCCTACATTAAGAGGGAAAATGAACTGTGCATAATAAATATTTTATTTTATTTGTATGTTGTATGTGGTTATTTAACTTTAATTTTGCAAAAGATGTACATGTACCTCATTGCCGACAAAATTTTACTAACAAAAACCAATCAATGAATACACAAAAGCCGTATACAGTTGGCGTTCTTATCGCACAAATTGCGATTTCTTCCAGACAACACTACGGTACGATACGTAGCGGTAGTGTTGTACGGCGCGGCACTCGGTTACGTTTCTGTTGTCGTCGGTTGCTATGTGACGAGATAAGCGATAAACGTACCGTCAGACGCTTCTTCTTCTTATAGCTGGCCCAGTTCTGCGCTTCCAGTACTAATTTGCCCCCTGGACGCAGATCGGCGAACATGCGGCGGAAGGCGCGCTTCAGGCCCGCGTCGCCCCAGTTCAGGTGCATCCACTTCGTAGTGGATAAGCAAAGGATCAAGTCGAATTGGGCGCTCTCCGCGCCCGCAGCGACCGCCGAATCCTCTCGGGGTACATAGTTGCCCTGAAATTATTCACACTTTAATCAATATCGACTTATTCCAAAATGTTGAAGAGAATCAGTGTAGAATTGATCTCTACTATGACAAATATTTTTGTGACAAAATGGTTTTATGCAAACAACGATTGGATCCCAGATTTTCCATTGAGTTAAATTTATTATAGAAATGCTCAATATTATTCCTAGTATTATCTCCATGTTCATAATAAGTAACATGTCATAAAATTTAAGCAAAATATATTGTTTACACTATAAATGCTTATTTATAATGTACATTTCAGTATGGAGTTTAGCAGTTTTATTGCTCTCGTAATAAATCGCAATAATGATTCTTCTGAGCGGTAGCCCCATTCTGCAGAACTATAGCATGTAACATAATAAAATAATTTCAATAAATATTAATAATAATAATAATTATATTTGATTTTTATTTTATTTGTTTTAAGTAACTATGCTTATATTATAGAACATTATTAGAATACTATTGTGTCAAAGTATGCCAAACAATTGTGAAGATGTTTATATTGCTTAGATTTCGTAATTTTCTGTCACTAGAGTGCTATATTAAATAATAAGTGCATGTCGCTAAAATAGCAACAAATTGAAGTTTCAATCAAGTTGATCAAATGACTGGAAACCGTCCTGCTACTTTGATTACAGGATAAACAGTATAAGCATCATATAATTATGTGTCAGGAAACTCACTTGTTTAAATGTTACATTATATGGGAATGTTTGAGGAGTGGTTTCTGGGGCCGGAGTTGGTGCAGTCAGTGGGCCATACAGCATTGTCATAGATGTGGGAAAGAAAAACTGGCCGTGTTCCTGCTTGTTGACCGCCTTGCGGTTTTTCCTTGGCCTTCTAACTTTTCTGCCACTCAAAGTCTTCTTGGAATCCTCGTCTTTGTCTGGCTTTTGATCTATATCTATGTTACTACAGTCATCACATTTTTCTTCCTTGCACTTATCACATTCTGACTTCTTATCTTCACCTAGTTCCAACTTCTTTTCATCGTCTGTCTTTGGAATTTCCGATGGAACAGGCACAAATGATTTGAGATTTTTCCTAGCTCGCCCTGAAATAGAAATTGTTTAAAGTATTATTTCATATGACATAAAACAGATTTCTAAGCTAAGCTTTCCACAAATATATTTTTATGAAGAGGCATAATGTACTGGAGTTTTACACTCATATAGAACCTTAGAATCCGTAAATGAATGATGCCATGCATGTACATCAACACACCTGTAATTAACTATAGACAAAATAATCATAGAAAGAACCATAGACAGAATATATAACTCAATACAATATTCAGATATGAGACCTGCTGAACATCAATCTTACATTTCTACATGTTACAACATAATTCATAATAATATAACTAATAAGTTCTTACCTATAAGTACTGAATCAATATCTATGCCAACTACAGATTTAGCACCAAGAGTACGGGCCACTGCAATTGAAATATGGCCAACATTACAACCAATATCCAACACATCCTTGTTCTGGAAGAGATGCCGATGCATCTCAAACACCTGCAGGCGAATGTCCATCATAGCATTCAAGTTGCGGTAACCATAGTATCTGAAAGGACACAAATTTCATTTTTATCTATGAAACAATAAAATAACAATAAACATTAGTCAAAATAACAGGAAATTTTTATACACCTTGGATATTAGATATAAACACATTAAGTTTAGAAAGTTACTTTTCTAATATTTAACCCATATCTCGAGACAATATGCAAAACAACAGTTTAAGAAACTTTATTTTGTCAATAAAATAATAACTATGGTTAATAAACCCCAATTATAAAATTCTAAATGTATATGTATACATAATTTTACAGAATGAATACTTGTACTCCACACACAAATAGTTTACAAGGGTGAGAGTCAAGCCCACAACCCTGCCTAAGAACAAAGCTTTCAGTTATTGCAAAATATATGAAACAAAATATTTATAGCATATAAATAAAAGGTCAAAAAGTAAATTATATGTATCTCTTATGCAATATTTTATTATAACAATACATAATAAACAAATTTAATATGGATAATTCAGCAAAAAACAATATTCATTCAAATTAAATTTAATGACAAGAGTATGTTTTTTTGGCAATAATATAATATGCATTATAATTTTTGGCCACATAAATGAAATAGAGGAAAATGTAAGGCCACGACAATATATTTCGATAATTGTGAAAATTATCATCAATTGTTCAATATGTTTGGGATTTAAATTATAATTGATACTCAAATGTACAACTAAGATATTTTGCTGAAATAACAAGCTAAAAATTAATCTGTACTAAAACCTATCTCACTATTCAATTTACATACCTGTCGTAGTTGCCAAATTGGTACCTGGAATTTTTGGCATGAAATGTTGGTAACTTTTGTTCACCTTCAGATAAGGTCTTTAGCTTGGTACGATGGGGAGAAGCGGGCCGATCCGGAGCCACCGTACGGGGCTGCGGGCGCGCCCTCATCCATGCACCAGGTTGGGGCACTACCGGGCTCACTATCTTGTCTAAAGAGTCCATCCGCCTTAATTTTTTATTATCCTTCTGTTTCTGAATGTTATTCTCACTTTCACTGCATGATCTCTTACGTGATTTCGATGTCGACGGCTCCGGTGGTGTAGGCTCTTTAATACCTTCTTCTGGTGGAACTGTTACCTCTATTGCAGGCGTAACATTTTCTGTTGTGCGACGCCTTAACCTAGGCTTCTTGCGTGGCTTTCTCTGCTGCATCTCTAGCCTCTTCTCATATTCCTCATTATCAAGTGGATCCATTAGATTTAACGGATCTCTGATATTTGGTGGAATGATTACATCAATTTTTGCCTTGTGTCTCGGTGGTGTTGGCAATGGCGATGACTCAGGTGTCACTGCGTTCATAGCCCGATTTATGTCCTCATCCTGTAAGCTATTTAGATTTAAAGGATCCGATATGTTGCCGCCAAGGAGGAATTTCGTAGGCGGAATAAATACTTCTTTACGCGGTCGCTTGTAAGGAAGAAAAAATTTTGATATAGAAGGGAAACTTTGTGCACGTTTCCTGCTCTGTTTAAATTTCGTACCCTGGTGGACCCTCCTGACCGCGGCCCTTTCGGCACTATCTTTAGCCGGCACATGATTTTTCTTACCATGGCGAGACTTTTTTTTCGTTTTCTTAACACACAAACTGGCTGGATCTCCTTCCTTAGAATTAGCGTCACCGCCAGGCGGGTCTGCGTTAGTGCTTATATTTAAAGATTGATCTAATGAATCGATTGCTTCATTTTCCGAAATATCACCCGTTTCGTTTTCATTGTTAGCTATTTCACTTTTATTATCACAAGCAAGTACATTTTCTTCGGAACTGCCCATTGTAAAATAATTCACATATTACAATTTTATTGTATCAAAAATTAAATTTACCGCCACTCTGGTTCTTGCAAAAAGCACAAGGACATCCGTCAATGAGTGATAAACAGGTTTAACAATACTATTTTATTCAGCACTAAATATTTCTCATATACTATAGTACCTATGAACGTTCCTATTACTTAATATAGATATGATCCTACACTCTAATAACTAAATACACCGTAAAAACAACACAGTATTCTAGATCATAGCCACACCACACTTGAAACACCTAAGCCAGAAAATGGCAATTTGACATTTTTTCAGTGTTGCCTATTCAAATATACATATAGCGCATTATGTGTTTATGTGTATCTGTGTATTAGATTATTCGATTCAAATAATTAATAAATAATAATAATATATAAATAAAAATGTATACTATTTTGAATCAGACTTCTTAGTTAATAATAGAAAACATCAAAATAAGAAACCTAATTCTTATTATCTTCAACTCTATTAATACGACTGGCCGATGCACATGTATATAGAATGAACGGTGATGCGCTTTATAATGTTGGTTCCAGATATGTGTAAAAAAATTATACACGCTGCATTTATTTTACAGTATTTGAATAAATGTCATACAAAATATAATTTCCAGCGTTTTATCGATGATACGTATTGTATAATTATATTCATTTTTAACTTAACGCAAAGAACGCTGTCCACTAGTAACGAACCATTACTGTTATCATGCCTATTTCTTGTCCAAAATCCCCAATGTAACATATTTAAAAAAACAGAAGAATCCATAATCTATACAAATAATAAAATTGTAGAACAGTTCAATTCTGTACATTGAATAAAAACTAAAAAAATACCCCTAGCGCTCTTTATACAAGTAACACAAGACAAAAAATAATTTTAAAATTTTTGTTTTTCTGTTTGTTGTCCGGCTTTGATCCAAAAACTACTGGACAGATTTTAATGACCCTTTTTTTGTTATATAGATAGCTTTGCCTATGTTGATTCCGAGACACTCAAGTATATCTATATGAAATTTCATCATAATCGGTTCAGCGGTTTGACCGTGATGTCCTCACAGACAGACAGATAGAGTTACTTTCGCTCTTATAATCCTAGTATGGATATAGATTAGACCTCGGCAACATATTATAGGCTATAATTTATTCTGAAATACTCCAAGCGCTGCCCAAAGTCACTGTTCCATGCGGACGAAGTCGCAGGCAAAAGCTAGTAGTTTATAAAATCTTCTAATAAATCCTAAATGACTATTTATTTGAACAGAAATGACTTTCAAACAAAAACACAGATTGGCCTTGCGAAGGTTTCTTAAAGGGGAGATTATATTGAGACATTTAGAATAATTGCTTCAAACTCAAAGTTTAAATGTAATATGTAATATATGTATAAGCTTTGGAAATCACCGTTTATTTCTAAATTATATACATATTATCTAATGTAATTTATTCTCGACATATCTGAAGTTTTCAAAAATACCCGTTAGATGGCGCTTTTAGCAATGCTCACTTTATTCATCCATTAAATATAATGCAAAAAAATTCGCAAATATGTGCTATTTGTATTAGAAAATAAGTTCACGTCGATAATAATAAATAGATAACAACTAATAAGTAACCATAAAATTTACAAAATAGCAGTGTAATAATATATTACTTTTTCTTAAATATAGTGTGGTTAGAAAAAACTGTCATATATTTTTCAATAGGGCAATCTGTTGATCTAACCCAAGCGTACGTTCGTAGCCGGTTGCAACTATTCGAATTTTGAATTGCAAGTTCGTTTTACAGGTTGGGGACTTGGGGAGAATTGACAATTAAAGTAAAAATTGTGTATCGTAAATGTGTTATAATTTGATGCAGTGTTTACAAATATAACGGTATGTAGTCATTGAAATACCTATAATTTGCTTATTTAAACCATTTATATACAAAGTATAGTAAAAAGTAAACTATTTTACATTTAAAAATAGTTTATATATTGATTTTGTTGATAGAACCTGAGTCTTTATTCATGTATTAATAATAACTAAATTATGTCTCTGATTTGTGTGCGTGAAGTGCTATGTAAAGTGATATCTGTATAGAAAAAAAAGAACTACCGTTTAGAAATAGTAATACGTTTCCTTTGTGAAGAGACCATAACTCTTATATGATTTGATGATATTCCAGATGTCGCGCATTCCAAAATTGCCCACAACTGCGACAAAAGAAAACAGGCCCGGGTTATCAAATACACGGACCATAACAAGAACTATCGGCCACGGACTCAGCGACGCTGAAAAGAAGAATCTTCTTTTGAACCATACTAAGCCTCTGCGTAAGGATGTGACTACCATAGTACCAGCACCGCGACTCAAGAGGTCAGCTACAGCTCCTACGCCTGTCAATGTGCCTTCTAAAGTAACCAAACATGAGAGAAAACCTGCTACAGTAGCTCCCAAAATCCCACCATATGATTATAAGGCAAGATTCAATGATTTATTAGAAAAACATAAGACTATTAAATGTGAATTAAATGATCTGAAAGATAAATACTTAGAAATCTACGAAGAAAATGAAAAAAATAAGGAAACAATGGAAAGCAGCATTAATGAGCAGAATATCTTAAAAGAAAAGTTACTCAATATTTTAAAAGATCAGAAAACTAAATCAACTGAATTGGAGGCTATTAAGCGAGAATTAGAGATAATGAAACTTGAAAATGAAGATTTGCAAAACAAAAGTAGGTTATTGGAGGATGTTACTAGCAGTTTGAAATTAAAATCTGTACAATTAGATAAATTGCATGAAGAACATAGTGAATTATCAAGGTCTTATAGAAGTCTCAAAGAAGAAGCCGAAGCATTAAGGGTGTTGACAGATCATCTTAAAAAACGATCAATTGAATATGACAAATTACAATTTGACCATAAGGAAGCACAAGATACCATTACAAAATGTAATATTGACACAGAGGCATTACAAAATATTTTAGCAGTAATGTACAAAGAACAGAGAATTTTGAGGAATACTGTTCAGGATTTGAAAGGAAACATCCGTGTGTACTGCAGAGTACGACCTCCTTTAGATGCTGAAATATCTAAACCCTTGTATAACCTTAATGTTCTGGATGCTTGTTCAATAGAGGTTGAAAAAATTGAGTTATTAAACTCGGCCAGAAGAGGCAAATCATTGCATTCATTTACATTTGATGGCATATTTACTCCACATTCCTCTCAGGAGGATGTCTTTGCAGAGGTTTCTCCCATGGTTCAGTCAGCTTTAGATGGTTATAATGTTTGTATTTTTGCTTATGGCCAGACTGGTTCTGGGAAGACATACACTATGGAAGGCGGCTGTGGAGTTGAAAAATATGGTATAATACCTCGATCTATAAATATGATATTTACTTGTATGGAGGATTTGAAGAGAATGGGGTGGTCGTTGACTATTAAAGCATCTTTCCTTGAAATATATAATGAAGTTATATATGACCTGCTAGATGCAAGTAAGGACCAGAAAAGCCATGATATTAAAATGGTTGACTCAAAGGGCACAGATTTATATGTGTCTAAATTAAAAGAAGAGGAAGTTACGAATCCTCATGAATTCATCAGATTCTTGTTATTTGCTCAACGTAACAGACAAACAGCAGCTACATTGAACAATGAACGTAGCTCGAGATCTCATTCCGTTGCCCAAATCAAGATATCGGCGATAAATGAAAAACGGAAGGAGAAATTTACAAGTAATTTGAATTTGGTAGACCTGGCTGGCTCAGAGAGTGGGAAAACGACTCAGAGAATGGATGAAACTAAACATATCAACAGATCCTTATCAGAGTTGTCTAAGGTGATTTTGTCTTTACAAACAAATCAGTCCCATATCCCATACAGAAATTCCAAACTGACTCATCTCTTAATGCCCAGTCTTGGTGGCAATTCAAAAACGCTTATGTTGGTCAATATCAACCAATTCGATGAATGTTTCAATGAGACTCTTAATTCCCTAAGATTTGCGACAAAGGTAAACAGTTGCAAATCAAATAAGGCTAAGAAAAATATTACTATGGTCGATTCATAACTCTGGTAATTTTGTTATATTATTCATAAGTATTTTTATTATCAGATGTTTTAACTAAACCACCACTTACGCCATAAATTAGTTATATCTAGGTGTTAACTTAAATGAATATCATTCATGTCACATCATGTTTATGGTCATCTTCGGATATCATTATGTTAAATTGACATGATCTTGTATTATAATTATAGTGCCAGCATTAAGAACATTATTTAAAATTATTAGTGGAGGAAGCTGGTCTGGAATGATAGTGAAATACTATGTTGTAAAGACTTCAATTATTCTTACTCAGTGAGTGAGTTTACTTTCATGACTGCCTATGACAAGACAAATACCACAAAATTATAACCCGATTTGAAAATTTCACATTCAATTATTTTGATATGAAGAAAATGAAATGGAATGATAACAGGAACTTGGAACAATCCATACAATATTCTAAACTTCTCGTGATTCCTAATAAATCCTTTTATAATTTTGCATAAACAATCACTAAATTTATATATTTTATTATTTTTGATTTTAATTAAAGTTAGCCAGTAACTTTTAACATTTTAAGTGAATTTTAGATTGAGAAAGTTAGTCTTAACATGTCGTATTGTATTATTTTGTACTGCTTGGAATAACAATCGTGACATTTTAATTTTATTTGTCGTGTTTCTTTGGAAGTAAATTTTAGATTTAAAAACAAGCTTATAAATAAACTTGGTTATGATACTTAACAGCTTTTAATTGCATATACCGTTTTTGTAACTGTAACTTGTAAACCTATTATATTTAGATATTATCCGCATATGATTATATGATTTTATAGATCGTTTTGCTAAGTTAACCACTTCAAATTATTACTAGAGTTAATATATAAAGTTAGGCGTTTCTATGATACATTTGTGTTGTAGCTGCATGGTGCAATCTCATGAGAGCGGCGGCGTACTAAATGTCCTGTATTAATATCTGATAAACTAGGAATTTTAAAAATAGACATCACAGCATAATTTGCACATAGTCCTCTTATACCTAATTTGATGTTACTTGTATAAATATTTTTAATTTTTCATCGTATTTTAGCAACGGGATCCCGAAATAATTATATACAAGGCCTTTGTGGCACTGATTAATTGTTGCATCAAATAGCTGTGGTTCACTTTATTAATAATAAAATTTACTTCGACAGTAGTATTTAATAAGAGCTTTAGCATTAGCTACAGTTTACAGTAGATAATAGTGAATTCATAAACAGTACAATTTGAGGGGTATATATATGACCTACCTAAATCAATGTAACGTCTATGTAATCTACACTTCTTTCTTATTTGTTTAAGTTGATTCCAATGTAATAGACACTACCTACTATTATGTTAATCGTTGCATTTTTCCTAATGATAAGGACACAAAAATAAAATACAATAGTAGAAATCAAGACACTATATTTAATTACAATTAAGGACTAGATGCAATTACTGGGCGACATATAGATCGCGTCTTTCATATGCACAAACACAAGCGTTTTACTGTACATCTCCATGGCTTTGTTCGGGCGCAAGGAGAGTGGCACAAAGGGGCGCAGGCCAAGCAAGCGGTTCTATAACCGCGGGGCGAGTCCAGGGTGTCTCATCCCTGACTGTTCAACGCGACACGTCAGTCTCTGTCGCTTCTGAGAATTTTGCAGTTTCTATCATTTCAATCAGTCTATCCAACCCGTACAGAAAACCTTCTTCGTGATTTCCTTGTTCCCAAGGCTTGCGATGGGTGACTTGCATACCTTCAGGCAGATGTCGCGTTTTAGCGAAATCGATCAACCATGCTCCAACGTGTTCGTCGTCGTAGATAATAAATATACTGCTACCGACAATTTCGTGGGTGCGGAAAAATTCAGATTTCTCGAAATGGCTCCTGATTTCACGGAGGCGAGCTGCAATGGCGCGACGAGCACGTTCGTCGTGGCCCAGAAATCTGGCTATCGTGGTTGCTAGTTGCCGTGGTTCTCGTACTTTCTGAAGATCGGTAAGAGGTGGCCGTCCTGGCAGTTTCACCGCTTCGATACGGAATCCCTGTTCTGCAGACGATGATTGTTGCTCGCGAAACTGCATGTAACGCAACTTAGTTACTGCACGCGCTGCGTGTTCCGCTTCGGTGGGGGCGTTGGGGTCCAGCCGCACCATTTTCTCGTAAAGGTCTGAGCGAGCACGAGCGTTGCTGACTTCTTCTTCGAGAAACGTGCGAGTACCCATCTTAATATCCATAACATGAGGATCGCGAAACCCGTGTAGTAAGTCTTGGAGTTCAATAAAATGTTCTCCAGCATACTCCAATTCCCGATAATAGCGTGGGATAGCATTGCGCATATGTGGACAGGCGGCGAGTGCTTCATAAGCGTCCCGTTCAGGGTTGTGAGAGGGATGATCGCCATCGGAACGACGCTTCCACACGGTGCCGGGGCCAGCGGGGGCTAACGAGCCCGGGTGGCCTGACAGCTGGAACCATTCCGACGATCGTGTTTTCAACAAGGAGCCGGTAATTGGCACCGAAAGTTCTACCGCGGTCTGTAACAAGAGAATAAACGAAATTAGATTAATAATTTACATTTTGTCTAAAAAATATAATAAGTGATATTTTTAAAAGTGGCTTACGACGGAGAACTAGCCGCTATCAATGCAAGTAATTAACATAACTATTTGTTCTATCTATTACACTATCACTTCAGAATTATTTAATTTTGTCGAATAAATTGAAAGGATTATACAAAAATAATAAATTAACTAAGATACTATCTCTAGCATTTTGTTTAGTAATTTACTATTCTCATCTTAATATTAATATCTAACGGTTTATATTTAATTCATTTATTGTAGTTTACTTATTTGTAATGGATCTTGGAATGTAATTATAAAATACTTACAATAGCTAGAAATTTGAGTAAATCCGACGGTTGCGAAGCAAGTGCTGTAGGAGTGGGCGCGGCGGCGGGAACAGGCTCTACAGGTGTGGTACGTCTCCAACGCTTGAAAAGAGCCCCTTCATCTTTGCCGCGCCAACGCTCCTCATCTTTTCCGGAAGCAACCTGAGAACAATGAAAATAACCGTTGAAACACCTGTATGGTATAACATAACACAGTAACACTTCCTTGTAAGGATTAGAACACTGATCACTTTGTGATGACGTACCGCTATAATTTTGTTTGCGGCATAAAGTAGTCCGCCAGGGCCTAAGCGGCTCAATACGGACTGGCGCGAAACGCTGTTCATCTTGCTGGTAACAGTCATGGCGTACGAGTATGTGCGACGAAGGCACGAACACAAGTGAGCGATATTATAGAATAGAGCGCGAGAAGCGATCGACGTGAGTGAACCGACGTCTACTGCTAGCTTGCGAATGGTGTAGTCGGAAGGGTCGCGATTGCTTTTATAGAGACCCCGGATTTCGCGTGACGTCGCCGGCACCGCGCCCGCGCATAGACAGCCGATTGTGGAATAAAGCCGCGTTTCGCTATTAAAGCGTTTATCTCGATTGTCTTATTGCACGTATAAAATAGCTACTCGGAACGTCTCAATGTGTGTTTTCTATATTTATTGCCTGGAAGATTCTTCGTTCATTCAAACTTACCTTACAACAATGGTGCGTTTGAGCAGCAGAATAGTTCTAAAGCCATGTCAATAACCCCTTAATGATAGGTGAAATTTATTATTATCGTTGCCAAATGAATGCTTGTCGCTTATTGATTTGTGATTTTAGCTACAATTTTTGTTCAATGTTTCGTCATCACATTACGTGTCATTCTACGTATCTATTGAGTGTTGCGAGCGTCGCCAAACGTAACCGACCGGAAATGGCGGCATAACGCGCCTCCCGAAACACGGAAACGCAAACGCACTTTGACACTAGCGATCATTAAATACACAGTGAACATTTCATT
>DWDZ01000020.1:0-14525 GCA_018245715.1 Passova passova rudex
TTACGTTTTTAAAGCCATCTGTTATTGAGTTGTTAAAGCGTTGGTATTTAAAAAATATAATCACAGTAAGTCATCACAGTAATGTGACTCCATCCATCCAGCAGCTTTTACATGTCCACTGCTGGACGTAGGCCTATCCTAATCGGCGCCACTTCGTCCGGTCCTGAGTCTTATGAATTCAATGGTACCCCACTGTCAGTCTTCTTCAGTCTTCAGGTCATCAGACCACCTGGTAGGAGGGCGACCTATACTCCTTTTGCCGAAAAGTGGTCGCCACTCGACGACCTTTCTCCCCATCGGTTGTCGGTCCGTCGAACGATGTGCCATGCCCATTGCCACTTGAACTGGCTGATTTTGAGAAAAAAATATGTAACTATCTAAATAAAAATGTGTATTATGTGCATTGTGTATTATGTAAAAATGTGTATATTTATATTCTTGTTGAAAATATTTTGTTTCCATTGGGAATACGTTTGAATCAAACAAGCGCTAGAGATAACGGTATGCAATAATGGTATGTACGTGTTAGCAAAATAATTTCTTTTTACCGCACTGGTGAAGCTATTGGTAACAGCTAGTAAATAATCATCATTTGGAATATTCTTGCAATTTTTTGTCCCTTGGCGCTCGGACAATTAACCGTGAATACAGTAATCACAACTTATATATGTAAAAAAAATATTTTGGAACTAGCTTTTGCCCGCGACTTCGTCCACGTGGCAAAGCCTTTGCAACACTTTGAGTATTTAAAAATAAATTATAGCCTATAATGTTGCCGATGTCTAATAGCTATATAAAAAAAAGTTTCATCAAAATCCGTCCAGTAGTTTTTGCTTTAAAGCCGGACAACAGACAAAAATTTCAAAAGGATTTTTTTGGCTTGTGTTAGTTGTATGAAGACCCGTAGGGGTATTTTTTTAGTTTTTATTCGATGTTCAGAATTAAACTCTGCTACAGTTTTATTATATGTATAGATAGATATAGATAAATGTGACTAGAATAAATAAATAATCAAAAAATTAAAACAGTAATTGTTACCATAACATTTGAATAAAAATATAACACAACATATGACGTGGTATTTAAAGTGTGAAGTAATTTATATAAAATAATACTTATCATCAATTGAACCATAACTTTTTAAATTATCTTCGTTAGGCTTCTTTATATATCAATGTTTCCGAACGAATTATCGATTTACGGGGTGTGGATGTGGTCTGCGTTGTCTAACCAGCACACTGCACGCTCTACAACTTGCACACGCCATTTAAAAAAAATACCGAAGTGAATTTTTATGTATGAACAATGTACATTCCTAATATTACACAATGCTAATTAAAATTTTAACAACTTTTGTTTATTTTATAGAGGTATAAAATAAAGAATTCACGAAAGAAAATATTATTCTTATCAATAGCTTTGATGTCAATGTTTAATATACGCTACGATAAGATCTATTACTGAAACATAGATTTACAATACGGAAACTAAAAGATATCTAGAGTAACAATATCAAACCTTTACTTTTTTGTAGTATAACTTGATCAAATATTAATCACAGATAAAATATATAAACCAGAATCACGAGATGAAACTGGCTCTATTTTATTAATAAGCTGTGTATATGTTTTTCAGTGCTAGAAACACTGGTCGTCCGCCACGTTTCGCCAGTTCATAAATTTGTGCCGTGTGCTCTCATCAGTAATTTTTATCGTCTAATCCTTTCATCACGTTATAAAAGTGACTCTTACTAAAAATGAGTGCTCCAGCACCAACTCCGAACTATAAAGTCGGAATAGTAAAGCAGGTAATACAACAATCGTTATTTTTTGCTTTTGTCGATCATGGCTTACTAATAGCAATGCCTCGTGCTAATTTCAAAAACGCAGCTTGCCCTGTTGGCACTGCTGTTGATATACTAAAAAAATTTTTACTCGTTCTATCTCACAAACCTCTGCTATTAATTTTACGTTTTCTTGATGTAATAATCACTGATTGCAATAAGCTCAATTCATTTGTAGCTTTATTTTAAAATGGATGCGCTTTACTACTCTGCACATCGGCCATCGATCCAATTAGGCAGATTACACATTTGTATATAAAAAATTTGAAACGAATGTGAAATTTGAATTACATTAAACAAAGTTGTAGAGGTAATCTGACGAGGTGTTATATTTATAGGTATTGTCGGGAGATACGATTGTTATAAGAAAACAACCCCAGGGAGGCCCGCCACCCGAAAAAGTGATTGCCCTCTCTGGCATTACCGCACCCAAGCTCGCTCGCCAGCGAACACCCAATAGGTAAGATTCGTCTAACCATCTGTTGCATTGCAGGTTACCACTTCCATATTTATTTTACATCATTACAACAAAATTGAAACAATGTGGATAATAGATTTGCTCAATTTTTTATCTGCAATGTGAATGCTCCAGAACTGGCATTTTATTATGTAGTTCTGTTTGAGTAAAGTGAAAGTTGATATACAATATCAAATCCATTCTTGTGTAATACATTTACTTCATATATTAGGGTCATTGATCATTTTACTTTTCATTGATAATTCTTCTTTGTCGTTATTTAAAATATTGGATAACAATATTTGCCATATATGATTATTCTCTTAACTATAATATTTACTTTCGCTTTAGTTTCTTATCTACCCTTCTCATAATGAGAAGGCTTAAGGTCATAGTCTACTGTGATTTAAGTGAAATATCACTTTAGAAAGGTGAAGGAAAACATCGTGGGTAAAGGGTGGGTAAACTTTACAGTTCTCCGCTATGTTCTATATGATCTGTGAAGTCGGTCATTGCTCTATTATATCATTGACGGCAATGTTTATTCATTCATAGTCATTTATGAGATATATTGAGAATCCCGTTCACTGATTATTTGAACCCAGGCCTCCTTTGACTGGGAGACTAAATTTCAGATCACTAGGCTATCACTGGTTGCTACCTATGACTATACTCTAGGACTGTGCCACAGTCTCAAATCAGTACAGCTAGATATTTCTTTTTATACTAATATCATTTAGTACCAATTAACAAAATTTCTTTTATCTCATTTCATATTATTTGTATGTATATCTATACATATAATAAAACTATAGAAGAGGTAAATTCTGTACATTAAATAAAATAAAATAAAAAATGCGCCTAGGGGTCTTCATACAAGTAACACAAGCCAATAAAAATCATTTTGAAATTTTTGGCTGTCTGATGTCCGGCGTTCTCGCAAATACTACTGTATGGATTTTGATGAAACTTTTTTTGTTATATAGCTATTATAGGCAACATATAGGCTATAATAGGCTATAATTTATTTTGAACTGCTCCAAATACTGCCCAAAGTCGCAGGCAAAACCAATTTTTTATTTATTAAAACTATAATGGTTTATTTTACTAGTTTTACTATTTTACTAGTTACACACAATTCTGGGTACTGAATTTTAACCAACTATATGGCCCATCCCTAGTTTGAATACTTGTATAGGCATTTTTTCTATGCCTAAACACAGAATAAGAAAATGTTTGTCCTGAGTCAGAATCAAACCTCCAATCTCTGGTTTACTAGTCAAGATCTTTAACCTCATATCAAGACCTCATGGCATGTACAATGGTACATGCAGAGTACATGCATGTGGAATGCCATACCACACTATCTATATAGATGAATTCCTTCCGCCCTTTCACCTTTGTAGTATAGTTATTAAAAAGCATTTTGAGTTATACCTGTTTGTAAGATTATATAAAAACAGGGCGTCTTATGTGATCATAACTTTTATTTATAAATATTTGTAGTCTACATAGGGGACAGGAGTGTAAGATGTAATAATTACAATGAAGTATTAAATATATATATACATATTAACTCTGACCAATACAGCAATAATATACACAATTAGTAATTTTAAGGAGAATGTTGGCAGAGTATTTTGTTCTATGGTCACATAGAAAATGGAATTGATGTTCTTGTTTGTTATGTAAATTGTGTACTAGTAATTAACCGCAAATTTGTTTTATACTTTAAAGACATCGCTTTTAAATCTATATCTATAGATCTACATATTTTATTAAATAATTTGGTTATTCTTGATTGGCGTGTGTTGGAACCAAATGCAATTTTCCAGAAGGGTGGAACGAAAGGCAGAAAATATCTGTCAGAATATAGGAAAAAAAATAAAATATAAACTAACTTCAAATTTAATCAGAGTCGCTAGTATGGTACTCAAAAGAACTATTGTAACTTTTATCTCAATCTGATTAAAATATTAGATAGACATGCAAATTATCTGCAGCTTGTCATTGGAAACAAAAATATATTATTTTTTTAAATTATCCTCAATAGAAGCCACTGCTACTGATTGACTGTAACTGTTATAGGTATTATGACAATAAAAGAACGTTTAGTCAGGTTTCTTTTATTGTCATAATATGTCAGGTTTCTTTTATTGTCATAATATGTCAGGTTTCTTTTATTGTTATAATATGTTATATTATGACAATAAAAGAAACCTGTCTAAAATTTATATCGTGTTGAATTGTATATTAAATATAAAAGATACAACCAGAATGAGGTTGTAAGTACAAACTGTTTCATTTTTCGATTACCTTCACATATCTGAGTAACAATATGATGATACTATCAGATACATATAACAGAACACAACATGATACTTTATACATGCTTTAAACTATTGGTGTAACAAGGAACTTTTATTTATAGCGATGTTGAAATAAAAGATGAACCATTTGCATGGGAGGCCCGTGAATTTTTAAGGAAGAAACTTGTTGGCAAGGAGGTTATTTTTAAAGCGGAGAAACCACCAAACTCTGCAACCAGAGAGTATGGAACAGTGTGGGCTGGTAAAGATCCCACTAAAGATGAAAACATGACAGAGGCCCTGCTTGCTGAAGGTCTTGTGAGAGTTAGAGATGGTGGTCGTAATATACCGCAGCTGAAAAAACTTGTTGAAATAGAAGACATAGCTAAATCACAAGGAAAAGGTGTCTGGGGTGCTGATATTCAGGTAAAGCAGCCTTCAAGCCCATATAAAAGCAGCACTTTATAGTATTCCTTCCTTTTCACTAAAATGCTCTCTACTGTTCAGATACATTAGTTCAGTAACCTATATATTTTTATATTGTTTCAATATATCAATTATCCTTATATTACTTGCTTTTATATTGTCTCTCTTAGCCTGAATTATATATATCCTACTGAAATTGTTATGCAAAATATTCCTCTTATGAAATATTAATGAACTGATAGTTTCTTTTTATTAGATAATTTTTTCATTATAGGATCATGTACGAGACATCAAATGGTCTGTTGAAAACCCTAAGCAGTTTGTGAATAAATTGAATGGACAACCGGTCAAAGCAATTATAGAGTATGTAAGAGATGGATCTACAGTACGCCTTTGCTTGCTTCCCGATTTCTGCCAAGTTATATTAATGTTGTCTGGGATAAGGGTGCGTAAATTTTATCAAAATCTGTTAAACACAATATGTTATTGTGTAACATCATTATGTATATATCTTTAAAAGTTATTTACATAAAATTTTATGATTTGTTGAAACAGTGTCCGGCTGTCAAACAAGATGGTGATTCAGAACCGTTTGCAGAAGAAGCTCGATTTTTCGTTGAATCAAGATTGCTTCAAAAAGAAGTAGAAGTTATTTTAGAATCAGTCAACAACAACAACTTTGTTGGCACAATCTTACACCCACAAGGAAATATAGCGGAGGCCTTACTCAAACAAGGGTTTGCAAGATGTGTGGACTGGTCCTTAGCTGTCATGAAGTCAGGTAATTGCGTTTATTCAAATATCTGCTTGATACTTAAGTTAAGGAAAAGTCAAGGTACTGATAGTTTATTGCTATAGGTGCGGCCCAGTTAAGAGCAGCCGAACGGATCGCCAAGGATAATCGGCTTCGAATTTGGACTAACTACACTAGCAATGCTCCAGTTATTGCTCCTAAAGACAAGGAATTTACTGCCACTGTGATGGAAGTCGTGAATGGAGATGCATTAATGGTCAGATTGTCTAATAATGTACAGAAAAAAATATTCCTTGCTAGTGTTCGCCCACCACGTGAGAAGTAAGTTTTTTATATTCCATTACAATATCCTTAAATCATAACTATTATGCTTATGTTGTTTCAATGACACATACATATTTGTTTTTTACCATGTAGGAACAATGCTGATGATGAAGGCAAGCAGTCACCGAGACCTAAAGGCTTCAAACCTTTATATGGTATACCATGGATGTTTGAAGCGCGTGAGTTCCTAAGAAAAAAATTGATAGGTAAAAAAATTAATGTGACTGTGGATTACATTCAGCCTGCCAAGGATAACTTCCCAGAAAAAATTTGTTGCACAGTTGCAGCTGGGGGAACGTAAGTGTTCTTATTTTTGAGTTTTAATTATTTTTTAAATTTCTATAATGTCACTTACATATGTACATTTTAACATTTAGAAATATAGCAGAAGCTTTAGTTGGCGAAGGCTATGCTACAGTCGTAAGATACAGAAATGACAATGATCAGAGGAGTTCACAGTATGATAAATTATTAGAAGCCGAATTGAAGGCGCAAAAAGCAGGTATTGGCGTCCACGCCAAAAAGGATATTCCAACTCATCGTATCCAGGACACCAGCGGCGATTCTGCAAAAGCTAGAAAGTTCTTCCCATTCTTAAAGAGGGCAAACAAGACAGAAGCGATAGTTGAATTTGTTGCCAGCGGTTCTCGTATGAGATTGTACATTCCCAAAGAATCTGTACTTGTCACCTTCTTGTTAGCTGGAATTAATTGTCCCCGTGGGGCACGGCCCGGTATCGGCGGTGGGCCAATGCAAGAAGCTGAACCTTATGGGGAAGAAGCTTTATTATATACTAAGGAGAAGATATTACAGCGCGATGTCATCGTCTCCATCGAAGAAATGGATAAGGCCGGTAATTTTATTGGCTGGCTATGGTACGACAATGAGAACATTTCCGTTTCATTGGTTGAGCACGGACTCGCTACCATGCATCACACCGCTGAGTCAACAGAATATGCACGCGTTATTAAGCAGGCTGAAGAAAATGCAAAAAGAGATAGAGTGGGCATTTGGAGAGACTTTGTCGAGGTAGAGAAAGAAGTAGAAAAAGAAAGAAAATGTACGTCTAACGATCGTGTCATTAAATATGAAAAAGTGATCGTTACTGACGTAACAAACGAAGGCATCTTCTATATTCAGTACATAGACGTGGGCGGCAAGCTTGAAATTTTAATGGAAAAGATCCGCCACGATTTCAACGTAAACCCTCCATTACCTGGATCATATGTGCCTAAAAGAGGTGGAATCTGCGCAGCTCAGTTCTCTCTGGATAATATGTGGTACAGAGCCAGGGTTGAAAAGATCTTAGATGACAGAACAGTTGTTATCTTCTACATTGATTATGGAAATAGAGAGGTACTTTAGTTAAAATAAAATTATTAATTAGATTGGGTGTATTTTACAAAAAAAAATTCTACATTTTATAATTTTTCAGAATGTTAATTACTCTAGACTAGCATTGCTTCCTCCTGGCACGGAGGTTGAGCCTGGATTTGCTCATGAGTGTGCACTAATGGGTGTAAAGTTCCCATCAGATGTTGATGATAGAATGGAAGCAGTGCGAGCCTTCTCCATGGACACGCTCAACAAGAAACTTTTCCTAAATATTGAGAGTCGCGGCACTCCCTATTTAGTCACTCTCGTTGACCCAGTCAACAATGCTGATATTGCAAAGGTACAATGATAAATATTTTTAGTTTTTGCTGTGAGATGTTTGTTTTTGTTATCTAGCAATTTCAGGCAACGAAGGAAAAATCACTCTTAGTAATTGTCATTTGTTGCAGAACCTTATTAAAGAGGGACTAGTGCTGGTGGAGGGCACACGAGACCACCGACTGGCGAGCTTGGTGGCCGAGTACCGTGCGGCCCAGGAGCACGCTAAGAGCTCTCGCCTGAACCTGTGGCGGCACGGTGACATCACCGACGACGACGCGGTCGAGTTCGGTGCGCGTCGCTAGCCGGAGCTTCCCTGGTACGATGCTACTGCACTGCCCTCTCACAGGCGCAGCTGCGCTACCTGCAGCTCCCCACAACCCGAGGGCGTCGTGTACCGCGCTATCTATGACTGCCTGTAGGCAGCAGAGGGCAAGCATCCGTACCACGCATCTTACTGGATATGTAAGGTGTAATATTGATAATCGTTCCCGATTGTTAATATCATAAACATTTTTCGTAACTCGACGTTTATATTTACATTTTCTCGATATTTAAATAAGTAAGTGCTCCTCTGAGAAATCACTTATTCATTGTGCTATTAGTTCTACCTTTTTCAAGGCGTACATTTTGAGATCAGTTTTAATGTTGTGAATATTTCTACTATATGATGAAGGTGACAAAAAGAAGACCCGCTAAACGCGATCCTCCACATGTAACGCGAGCTCGTGTAGGTATTCGCGTGTAGCCCGTAGTATAAGAGATTAACGAGTAGTTGTGTCACTGAACACACTGTAGTGTTTCACTATAATTCACAAATATTATACAACAGGTTTAAATCTATTTACCTGTTTTTTGCCTCTTATTTGTCTATATACAAGAGTTTTATTGGTAGTGAACTGTATTACTTAAACAACACTTATTTTTCTTGTTGTTTATTACATTTTTGTAAAATGCAAAAAATTTCATTATTGGATTTGTTTTTTTTTGCTACAGTTTTTTTATATAGCTTCATCATAAATATATATATGTATTGTATATTTTGTTTTTTTTTGAACTTTTTTGACCTTACTGTTACTGTTAGACTAAGTGTGGATTTTCATTAAATTATAGTATGAGGAGTCTGAATGTATTAAAAAGGTCTTATTTTATATGAGTAGCTATATGCTTATAAAATTATATTGTATAATTAGTAATTCCTCTGTACTTATAAAATATATGAAATATTTTGATGTCTACCTCTCCTCAAAATTTTATGTCATAAGTGTATCATAGAATGATATTGAAAATAGCTATGTATGTCCTTCACTTGATCATTGCTTTCTTCCTTTTTTGTTTGACCCTTAAGTTTTTGCTACAATTATTGTTCTAAAAAAGCAAAATTTTAAATCAATATTGATATATTTCGAGTATTTTAAATCCCATTTTCAATAACATTATTTAAAAGTCAGTAAACTCTAGAAAAAAATGAATTTTGTTTACACATCTTGAGTACCTACCACATGGTGCGTGGATTGTTTATTTACCTTGTATTGAAATAAATATTTTAGGAAGTAATATGTTATTTATTATAACATCCTGCCCCTTTACATCCCCTGCCCTATACTATATAATTATCTTTTTCAAAACGATTATTCAATATGCTAAACTTAATAAATGTTAAAATTAGCATCGCTTTTCCAAATTTCAATTGCATGATATAACAATTGTTGCCACTGTTTTTCATGCAGTATTACATAATAGATAAAGCTCTTAATAAGGTTACGTAATAATTATAATTAATACCTACTGTTTACGCATCCAGCTTGTATGTAATATACAGGTAAATTTATCTTAAAGTAGATTAAACAACAGCATTATCACAAAAAAAAATTTAACCCCTACACCTCAATAATAATAGATTTGAAAAAAAGAAATAAGGTTTTAAATTCAGCGTCCACAACATGATGTTCATAATAGCATTTTACACAATGGAATACTTGAAAAGTCTTATGTTATGTACGGGGAGCAGAGTTCAAACATAATAATTATGGTGCATTTTGATATACTTACTATGTAAATTTGCCTATTCCACTACTATCACTTTAAATTCATACAAATGATTACATATTTATGCACAAGGTGTTCATCTGTAACTATAATCAGAAAGGTTATCGTCACTTACCTATACCTACTTATAACAAATGTCAAAGAAAACAATTTTTATCAATGTTATGTTAATCATCATTGGAATCATGTTAAGGAACTGTATTAGGTTAATTTCCATATTATTACTACTTTTCTACAAATAAATTCATAATGTCTAATAATTAAACCTTATGTCGTACCTGCGGACCTACCTACCTAGGTATAATGAAGGAAAATAATTCGAAGATGCTAATTATGAGTTTGGTATTGATTTGTATCTGGGCAATGAAATTAGCTTCGTTTTATGAACCTATGCTAGCTGTGATAATTAACGTCATTATGTATTTTATGGCAACTAGGTACTTTACGTCAAATTTATTTTATACGCACTAACTAACCACGTAAATATATATAAGAAAGCACGGACTTAAAAAGACTTTAATTCAAATTTGTAGTTTACCTTTAATTATATAAATGAACAAGGATTATATAAATATTACCTACATGACAAAAGTTGCATAAGTAATAGTTATAAATTATGAAATAGTATCTATATATTGACAGAACAGACAGAACTATAGTGTGTACTGTCTACTGTATAAACATTGTGACGATGTTTATACACATCGATATATTTAATACGTTGAATCGAATGCTAGACTGCACTTGTGTTGCATGCCTTTATAGCTAGGTGATTAAGTAGATATTAATAGGAATCCTGAAACACTCTCTATCTTCATAAGTAGACTGTGTAGGCTTATTTACCCACCTAATCAGTTAGTTAAGTACGTCGAGTTTATCTTGTAGTCAAGTAATATACCTAATTATGTAAGTAATATATAACACCATTTTATTTTTAAACTTGCTCGTCTTACAGAGCAAGCAGCTGCACTTATTACACGGACGATGAGAACGCTATAGTCCTATTCACATCTATTCGTCATAAGTTCAGAACAGCTAATCCGCAGCAAAGACTCTTCAGCCCTGGAAAAACTAAATGAAATAATTCTATAACGATGATGAGTGGAGACTAGGGAAAGTAAATATTTATAGCTACAAATTACAAAAAT
This sequence comes from Passova passova rudex, assembly GCA_018245715.1. Lineage (NCBI taxonomy): Eukaryota > Metazoa > Arthropoda > Insecta > Lepidoptera > Hesperiidae > Passova > Passova passova. The sequence goes on from DWDZ01000020.1 coordinate 10,964, forward strand.
AAATACTTGAATTAAAAAAGGCATGGACGGCAAGTCTGTGGAGCTTAAATATGAATACTGACATACTTAAAAAATTATTTGATTGTAAATAAATAAAATTTTCTGCAAAGATGGTATGATATCTAATCCAGTTGTAAATTTGATTTTATAAAAGAAGTACCAACATACCAATAAAATAAAATAAATACCAACCTTTTTAGTCCTATATATGTTAAACCTTATGAAAAGAAATGAAAGGGATCGAACAGAGTTGTATCTATGCTAACAAATAGGTTATGTTGTAGGTATCTCGTTAAAATGTTTAAGTAATTATTTATTAAAATTGACCTCGTGAACCAAGAAAACCGTGTCCAAGAAATATGGAAGTTCTTATGTAAAAGTAGGTAGGTAAATGTTTAATTATTGAACTGAGAACATGTGCATGTCTACATCTCTGTGGAAAATAGCAGTGTCGTGTAAAATAACATAATTAGGCACGTTACTATTGCTATCACTTACTTTTAATACTACTGCCCATATTAAAGCAGGTACACAATTTGGGATTCACGGATGAAAATAAAACAAATTTAATTAAAAAAATAGTAACTTTTTTCCATAAAAATTACAGCCAATGTTTACATCGAAGTATAAATAAATGCATTCAGGTAGCCAGCGTCACAGCGAAAAGTGTAATTATTACTCCCAATAACAATGTCTTACTTATTATTTATGTGTCGGAACTTTACCATTCATCAACAAATATTGAGAATTTACCCAAAATTGGCAAAAGCTTAATTGTACCACGAGATGATCTCAATTTCATGTCTCTCAGCATTCCTTTCATAATCGATTATCTTTGCTTTTCGCAACTGACAAATACACATACATCGTAAATAATATTTGGCACCGTTTATAATAATCAACAGCAAATTTTAAGTAAGCGTCAAAACTACATTGACCAAAATCTTTCCCAAGGAAGAATGAGGTCCTTGTGTAAAAAACTTGTTTTTTTTTCTGATATGTAACATCTATGTTACTACTTTACTATGAACTGAATTATTTAAGTTTATCAAACTATAGTCTAACTTTAAAAGATTCGATAAATTGCAAAGTTAAAATTTGTCTACACAACAGACAGTAATAATTCATCTTCACAGCAACCTTAAAATTACAGATTTCCTGTGTTCATATATTTAAAAAAATACTTACCTTAATAAAGCGTGTATTGTTATGCATCATTCAATTTATAGATATTCTCGTGTATAATCGTAATTAATAGCTCACAATTGTTGCAAAGATATTGTCTTATAATGTAACATATTTAATCAATATATACCAGACCTATGATTAAGTATACAAATTTCGATATCAACATGTTATAATAAAATTGACAAATAACGTGCAACTAGGTTTTATTAATTACTTAAGTTTTTAGTATTAATATTTAAAAAACAATTCTGTTTCTTGTTGCAAAATATGGTTTTTTCTTTCATAAATGGGATTGCAGTTTGAAACTAATTCACGTTCAAAAATAGTTTTTCTTATGCTGATTATAATTCTATGTGACATGAGTTTATATTTTTTTAATATAATTTGTTCGTTAATGTAAAATTTACAGATGCATCAAAATGATTTATTTAAAGGCAAGTCTAAGATCCACAAATATATATTAGAGATATAAAATATAAATCTGACATACTTGTATGAATTGACCTACCTATAGGCAATGATTATAACTGTACAGCATTAGTTTTTAATCAATACACAACAAATCTGATTCCTAAATCAGTCAAATATAAAGTTACAACAATAAGCAAATATTTATTTAGTTATTTGGATGAAACAGTATGAAGTTCATCAGTAACACTATCTAGTATTAAGACTCATAAACATTTATGTATAATTACAATAATTACTAAATTATTTGTACTAAAGTTTGTAGGTAATCAAATCGAACTTCTTGATTTTAAAAGCAATAATTATATAAAAAATTTGTATGATTAGTAAGAATCTTTGTTTAGAGTTTAGACAACATGGACAACTGAGTTCCTTTTGGAGGGATCCTTGATCACTTCATCGAAGAATGGGCCAATATTATCTGGTAAGGGCGGAACATTGCTAAGGAATTGTTGCATGGATAAATAGTAGTCTCTGCAGGTCCAGGTATCGTCGTGACCGCCTCCTGGCATCACTGCGATCTTTTTGAAGCTAGCGTCACATTTCTTGTAAAGTTCTTCGGCCATCTCTGGAGGGACCAACAAATCATTGGATCCACAAATGACTAATGTCGGCGATGAAACCTTCGCCATTTTATTGAGGGACATGTACTGAAATAAATAAAGGCCAGTATGTTTTATAAGAACACATTGTTCATGTCAAATTTGAACTGGAAGAATCTGTGATTATTTTTACATAATCAGCAAATTTTATGTTACAATCTACAGTTGGAAATATAAGTTATTATAATTATTATTTACCTTATTTTTGTGACAGAACATTGGAAGCCATTTCAAACATCTCCATCTCAGTATAATCTTGGCCATATCCGGTATACTAGTGAATGTGTTTTCCACAATAACAGCCCAAATTTTGTTTCTATTCTTCAATCTTGAAGCTAAGTCTATGGCTATGGCACCACCTAAGTACAAAGGTACATTCAGTGAGTGAATAATATAACAATTTTTTATTTACTTTCATGCCAGTTCAGTGAATAATATTGTAAGTGGTGTGCTATGTAGATTCAAGTGAAAAAGTGTCTCCGCTTAAAAATGGTGAGCTCGCATAATAACATGTGGTATCACAATAGAAGCCACTGTGACCTGTTGAATTTTGAAATATCTATAACAACCACTGTACCACTACATTTTTTATGTAGTAAGAAATATGATAATTAAACTTTTAAAATCATTTTGCGCTCATTGCAATTCATTATAAAATGTATGCAATTCATATAAAAACTACTCACCCAGAGATCGGCCAAAAAGTATAATTTTGCTATGATCTATGTCATTTCTTTGCATAACAAAATCGAATGCAGTTTGTGCATCAGTATAGAGACCATACTCAGAAGGAGATCCCTCTGAAAGTCCATAGCCTCTGTATTCCACCATAAGAATATTAATATGTAGCCTATGGTAGAATCCAGAAACATTTGTTAATCTGAAAATTTTCATTTTTCTAGTAAGTACATGATATTTAACATCATTAGGTTACATATGACATTCTATGCTAATAATGATTAATTATATTTATTGCAAGACTATTTTAGCCATTTAAGTAATAAAAGTGATAATTTAAATTGTCCTTTAGCCAATATTGGTAGATGAGACACATAATAAAAATAATAGCTTGGGACACCTTACACATAGCCCTCTAATCCCAAACTTGGCACAAACTGTATTATTGTGACTAGACAACTGATAAAGTCACCGCAATACAGAACAAACAAATGTGCTCAAGGAAAGTGTCTGTAACCACTTGACCACGAGGACCAATAGCCATACTATTATTATAAAAGCGAAAGTAACTCTGTCTGTCTGTCTGTCTGTCTGTGACGTTATCACAGCCAAACCGCTAAACCGAT
>DWDZ01000021.1:0-14375 GCA_018245715.1 Passova passova rudex
CATTGCATTTTTCATCAGGAGAACAGTCTTCATCTTTTAAGCACTCGTAAGCTTTGCATTCTTTATTTGCGTCGCCAGAGAAACCGCTAGGACAACTGCAGAGTGCCCTATGTCGTGTTGCCAGACAAAGAGCGTTCTTCCCGCAAGTATTTTCACGGCATGCAGGTGTACACAGTTTTGAAGAGCAAAACATGTCGTCACCGCAATCTCTGTTATTATTACAACCAGGAACACATTTCCCGTGCATACATATTTGTCGTTCAGGGCATTTATTGCGCGAAGAACACAATGTTCTACAGCCACCATTTAAGCATTTCTCACCACAATTACAGTCACTATTATCTTCACAAAGTGAAATACAGTATCCACTTTCATCACATGGACAGAATCCATCACATTGCATGTGCTTTTTCTTACATTCCACAAGCGGGTTTCCAGTATAATTACTAGAACAACTGCATTGAACGCGGTGATTAAGTACAGTGCACTCTGAGCATATACCGCAACTCGAGCCGTCCTTACAGGGATCTGAATAGATGTAAATAATTAGAGTACTTTGCTTATTACAACAATTTTATTTTATATATATTTTTTGAAATACTTGTTACCTCTACATTGTCCGTTTAAACACGCCTGGTTACTGTCGCATGCGTTGTCATTGCGGCACCCTTGCTTGCATATTCTGTTTTCACATATATGCCCCTCGTTACAAGTATCATCGCTGTTACATACAACTCTACATATTCCACGAATACATTTTTCATTGAATAAGCATACACCATCACTAAAACAAAAGAAAATGAACGTTGAAAATAGTACAATTTTTTTTTATATATATAAATTTTATATATAAACTAGTTGATGCATACGCATACCTTCGACAAGATAGATAACATGAGTCTCCGTAACAGGTAAATCCTTCGGTACAACTTTTATTAGCGTCACATGGAGATGTGACCCTTCTGCATGCCGATTTCGGGTCTCCAACAAGATCTTTAGGACACGTACATACGGATTGGTGGTCTATGGTAGTGCATAATGCATTAGCGCCACATGCGGCAGATGTGGTACATGGATCGACACACTGTCCAGATATGCAGGCAAGTTGGCTAGAGCAATGAGAATTTGATCTACACCCTGTGACACATACTCTACCATCACACACTTCGTCATCAGAGCAGTGTTCGTCTGAAGTGCAAGCATATCGGCACACTCCAGAATCACATCGTTCGCCCTGCAAGCACTGTGTACCCTCGATGCCACATGCAGGTCTACAACGGTCGTCTTCGCATCGCCACCCATTTGCACAATCCGAATGCATACGACAAGAAAGAGAAGGTGCACGAACGCATCCAACATTCGGTGTTGGGTTTGGTATCAAACTGTCTGCACATGAACATACAGCTTTCCGATCCACAACTATACATAAGGCATTTGGGCCGCAAGGGCTGATATCGGTAGCGCATGGATTCTGACAATAGTTGTTCTTGCAAAATTCGTCCGGTCCACAATCATCATCTTGTCTACATCCATATTGACAGCTGTTTGATAAACATATGTGTCCCAGAAAGCAGTCATTATCCACTCGACATGTCACTTAAATAAAATTAAAATTAGTTGAAATATTAAGTTGAACCAGCTGTTTATAAATGGTATATTTATAATAATCTAGAATACATACATAAACAAGCTCCTTTGGAACATCTCTCATTTAGTGAACATTCTTCATCAGCGTTACATCGTGGAACACACATAGAATTTTGACAAGTAAGACCATCTTCACATTCTCCAGCAGTACCGCATAGTCGTGGAACTTTAAATAAATATGTATTTCAATATTATTTACAAGGCTACGACTAATCAAAAAAAAAAAGTCGTAATTACTCACCCCTAACACACTCTACGTCCTGGTTTCCTGTAAAGCTGTATGGACAACTACATATTACTACATGATTTTCTGATTTACACAGTGCATTCAATCCGCATGCCCTTTCTAAGTCGCAGGGGTTTTTACACTGGCCATTAATACATTTTTCTTTGGAATCACATTCTTCGTCAATTAGACATACACCTGAGAGTAAAGAAAGATGTATTTACCTAAGTCCTAACAAAATCCTCTGCAGGACACATCAAAAAAATAACAGAAAACTACGTACCTTGACAAACTCCCTTACGACAATATTGTTCTTTTTTGCAATCTGTCTTGCTATTACATGAAACTTCTTGAAGACGACAACCTTTTTCACTAATAGGATTACCTACGTAACCTGACATACATTTACATTGTCCAGAATGTCTTGCCGATACGCATTCTGCATTTGGTCCACACTTGAAATTTTCGCATGCATCTACAATTTTATTAATTTTTAGTAACATGAAATTATACATAAATATGCAATACCGGCACAAAATTCAATAACCTTAATTTTTATAAGTATAATATGTCCTAATTACATCGCATTAATGTATCATATTTAAATTATTCATACCTGTACATTTTCTTATACCGTCAATTACAGTGCATCGAGCAACAGCAGGGCAATCTCTATTAAATCTACATTCCTGAGCTTTGTGACAACCTTCGCCATAAGGGTTTCCGATAGTTTCTGGTGGACATGTGCATATTGCTTTGGTTCTTATATTCTTGCATTCAGCCCCGTTACCACAAGGGTGATTCTCACACCAATTTATTTCTTTACAGCCTACTTTTGGATCTCCTGTATAACCCGGTTGGCAATAGCATACATGGTTATGCTTTTCTGATGAGCAAATGGAGTTATCACCACAGTCGTTTTGTGCTAAGCACGTTATTTTGCACATGTTATTGTCACAAAACTTATCCTCTGTGCAGTCACCGTCCTTATCGCATTCCTTTTTTTTGCAACCCTGTATTGGATCACCAAAGAATCCAACCTTGCATGAACAAATTGGTTGATGAGATTTACTAACACAAACGGCGTTTCGGCCACAGGGGTGATGATCACATAGCTTAATACATTGCGGAATTCCATTTTTTTCGGTTGAACATTCCTCATCGTCTAGACAGTCTTCATTGGTACTGCATTGAAACTCTTTAGTGCATATTCTATTCGAACAAAAATAAGACTCCGGACACGTATCGTTGGAATTACATGTCACCCTACAGGTGTTTTGAATACAAATTTGATCGTTTAAGCATTCTCTCGAATTTTTACATAAGCCTGAAACAATTTTTTTTATCACGAACACAAATATTGACAATACTTTATACGAATTTACATTGTAGTGTACAATTTGCTACTGTAAAATAATAACTTTACTTACCGACACATAAATTTTCTATACATTTAGTACCGGCCGAACATCTTTTGTCATCTGTGCAATACTGTAATGGAACGCAGCCAAGTACTGGATCTCCAGTATAACCCGGTAAACAAGAACAGTGTCCAACATGATTTCTAGATAAGCAATCTGCATTACGTCCGCATGCACGAGGAATGCTACAGGAATCTTTACATTCATTATTAACACATGCTTCTTCTGCTGGACAGTCACCGTCCTTGATACATTCATATTTTGTACATTTCTTGTAAGGGTCACCTTGACTGTCCAGAGGACATTCGCAAATCGGCTTGTGACGATCTACAATACACATAGCATTTTCACCGCAAGGTGAATTATTACATGGATCAATACATCGGTTTTCAAAACACGTTGTTTCTTCAGTGCAGTCATTGTCTGAGGAACATTCACCTGGCATTCGACAGCTTCCACTATTTACATCTAATATTGTTCCATTTATACAATAGCATGAAAATGATCCAGGGCTATTTGAACATTTAGCGTTTAACTGGCAGGGATGTTTTAAGCATTCATCGATATCAGTACAGTGGTCATTAACCAGCTCGAATCCTATAGGACAGGTGCAGGACGCTTTATGATCTTGGATTTTACAAATACCACCCTGGCAGACGGAATCGTCGCATTTATCTGTAAAGCACAAATATATACTTAATTGTAACCTTGATAAAAATATTTATAAAATCACTACATACTCGTAGTATAAAACAAATTCGCTGTCTGTCCCTATGTATGCTTAGATCTTTAAAACTTAGCGACGGCTTTTGATGCAGGTTTTTTAATAGATAGAATGATTCTAGAGGAAGGTCTATATGTATAATACTATCCATTATATAGTAGAGAAATACTATTTTTGAGGTTTTTAATGTGATGTCATAAATAATTACATTTGTTGCGGCGAGGGCGGGACGAAGTGATGAACAATTGGAAAATAGATTTATTTATTTACCTGTGCATTTGTTAATTTGATTATTGCAGTATTTGCCACTTTCACAGTCAGTGTTATCAACACATTCCACTTTAAAACAGCCAATTTTCTTATCGAATGGATTACCTAGATTACCTTTTACACAAGTACATGTTACTCTATGTTTATTGACTGTACAAACTGCATTTAAACCACACGCATTCGTTTGACAAGGATTAGAACATTTTCCTCTTATACAAGCAAGAGAATCTTCACAATGGCTGTCGCTTCTGCATTGGTTCGGCAGTAAGCACCCAGTCTTATATGGGTCACCAACTGCTCCAGATGGACAAATGCATTTAAATGATCCAAGTGAATTTACACACTGTGCAGACGGGTGACAGGGGTTGTAGAGGCATTCATCTATATCAATACACTCGTCATTTATCAAATCAAAACCAGGTATGCAATTGCATTGGCTTGATTTACACAGTTGATTATTAAGACAATCAGAATCGGATTTACAACCAGGTATACATATTCCTAAACTGCAGTGCTCTCTATGCAGGCAATTACTACTAGAGTGACATATTTTGTGACATTTATTGTCACTGCAAGTTTCACCGATTGCGCAACCGGAATTATCTTTACATGGTACTTGACATAACTGCCCAATACACATGTGATCAGGTGGACATTCCACAGTTTTTAAGCAAGCAGACGGTTTTCTAACGCATCCTTGTTGCGGTGTCGGTGTGCCTTCAAAACCAACCGGGCATTCACATACAGTATTATGATTTATCCGAGAACAAATAGCATTCGGGCCGCAGGTTCTTGTTGCAAGACAGGGATTTACACATTTGTTATTAACACAAGCTTCTTCGGTAGAACAATCTTCGTTACTTCTACACCCAATTAAACATTGGCCAGCTATACAAGCTTGCCCAATACTGCATTGAGTGTGTTTATTACATTGTGTTATACATAAATTTTTATTACAAATATCATCCGTATCACAATGGCTTGAATTTTTACAAGCTGTGAAGCATTGTCCATTATGACAAATATCACCAGCGCAATCCGATTCATGTGTGCACACTATAAGTTTTTTTTTACATCCTTTGCGACCTTGTATACTTTCATAACCATCTGGACATAAGCAAACAGCCTTCCTGTCAACTATCTTGCATAATGAGTTTATTCCGCAAGCTTTATTACATGGATTAACGCAACTACCATTTATACACACGGCCTCCACAGGACAATCTGAATTTCCATTAGGACATTGACTTTGCTTTTTACAACCTTCTTGTTGCGGGTCTCCAATATAATCAGCTGGGCATCTACAATTGTATGATGTAAGTCTTGGCTCACAAATGGCCGTATGGTGACAGGGATTAGGATCGCACACCTCTAGTTTTTTACAGCTGATTTCGGGTATAGGATCAGCTTTATATCCGGTTGGACATTGGCATGAAATTTTGTGATCGTCCGGTATACAGACAGCGTTTTCTCCGCATGAGTGTTCATCACATACGTTTATGCATTTGTGTGACATTCGGTTGCATAATTCGTGTGGTAAACAATCAATGTTATAAATACAAGGTACTGATTCACATCCTTTTTCGCGGTCATTTGGATTTCCTGTAAATGGACCTGATGGACATTGACATTGAGCAACATGGTTGTTAGTAACACATAATGCATTTGGACCGCATACTACTTGTTGACAAGCAGGCACACATTTCTTAATACTTCCGAAGTTTTTACATATTTCACTTTCTCGACATTGCGCATCATCAGTGCATTGATTTTTATTAATTGCTATGCAGCCATCGCGATCATTGGGATTACCTCCAAATCCTTCTAAGCATTGGCATTGACTTTTGTGATCTATTGTGACGCACTTTGAATTTTGAGGACAAGTATAAACTGAACATGTGTCAATACATTTCTTTACGCCAAGTACATCTTTTTGACACGCTCTATCGTTATCACAATCTTCGTCATTTTTACAGTTGGGTGTCGAAGGTCGTTCACAAGCAGAAGTGACTGGATTCCATAGATAGCCGACTTTGCAATCGCAACGAGCGCTATTATCTATAACTCTACAAATTTCATTTGCACTGCAGGCTACCGTAGAACATAAATCTATACATCTATTTGAAGATCCATCAACTGGAACACATATCTGCGGTTCAGCACAATCAGTATTAGTGTTACATTCGACTTCATCAGGCTCTTTCTGTACTAAATGACATCCCGACTTAACATCGCTTGGTTTACCTATATAGCCATCTGTGCAGATACAATGTGCTTGATGATTAGCACTAACACATAATGAATTTGGTCCACATTGAATTTTACTGCATGATTCTACACATTTACGCGTGGATGTACTTATTTGAAAACAAATTTCTGAATCTTTGCAATCACCGTCGATTACGCATTTATTGTCAACACTGCAACCTTGTAATAAATCATTAGGATTGCCAGTATAGCCAGGAACACATACACATCTTCCCTCCGTGCATATTGACTTAGGACCGCACATCATAGTTCTGCAAGTATCAACGCATCTAGATCTTTCACACACAAAACCTTCAGGGCACGTAGTGTTATGAGAACAGGTACAAATATTTCCCTCGGTGCATTTAGCAACTGATATTTGGGTACATAATTCATAGGGATTACCGACGTATCTGCTTTTACAAATACAACTAAAACTCCCAGGAGTGTTTATACAAATTGCGTTTTCAGCGCAAGGCCTTGAACTGCACTCGTCAATATCTATGCACTGCAAATTTGGATTTCCTAAGTACCCTGGCGGACACAAGCATTCTACATGTGATTTCGTTTGTTGGCAAACAGCATTTGTTCCGCAAGAGGTCATAGCACATGTTATTTGTCTTCGTGGTAAGCATTTCAAATAAGGATTGCCAGTGTAGCCCTTGTCACATTTACAGGTATTGATTTGGCCATAAATACAATGCGCGTTTTTGGTACAACCTGGTTCACAACTTGGCGGAGCAACAGCTGTAAAAACAACAATATAACGATGATATGTGTATATAAGAAGAGATTTGAGACCAAACATTATCCATAAATTTTATATAATGTTAAACTAAATAATATTTAGAGTTAGGCAAAGTATCTACTTACGTGGCATACATAACAAATCGGGATTTCCAACGAAAAATGCATTGCAAATACATCGACCGCTGTCTTCATCGCACGATGCCCCAATACCACATACAACACCCTCACAGCGCTGGCGACAACGGCCTGCGATGCAGGTTAATGGGCTCTCACATGGCAAACCTGGGCCACACACATCTCGGATGCATGCTCCACCGGGGAATGGATTTCCCACCATCCCTTCAGGACATACACAAGTTGGCCCCGTCTTCGATATTATACATTGTGCAGCCAAAGCGCAAGAATAATTGTCGCAACCTTAAACAAACAAGATCATTTATGTGATTTATTTGCAAAACATCCCAGTAAACCATCAGTCGAAAAGTTTTAGATTTCACTACCATTTTAACGAATTTATTCATCTGTAACAATAGCAATCAGTACCCACATGTTGTTAGTGCTTAACGTGCTTTTGAAAGCATCAAAATATGCGTAACATTTGCTACGAGCAGTTGCCTATCCAGGAGTGGACCACGTTTATTTACAGATACTTGGCGATCTGAAACTACGTGAAGGCCACGGAGCGTTCGTATAGATTCGCTAAGTTATGTAAATGTTTTTTGTTATAACCATAGTAATAACTGAAATTGGAAGTATTAAAATAATAGACGATTTTAATAATACTAAAATTTTCTTTTACCAGATATACATTTTCCTCCTTCAGGCTTAGTGTATCCAGGATTGCAACGACACCATGCAGCATGGTTATCAACTTCACAGAAAGCGTTAGGGCCGCATGAAATAGTAGAACACGGAGATACACATGCGCGATTTAAACAAGCGAGATTATTAGGACAGTCACTGTCCTGATTACACAACTGTTTTTGAGTAGGTCCTTCTTCAACAGAACCTAAAAATAAAAAAATGGTACTAAATGTATATTATCCATTTGAGAAATCATAAAAATAATGTATAAAAATATGAATACTTACAGCCTGTTTTATAAGGGTCCCCTACCATAGTTTGAGGACAAACACACTGATAACCCCCTTGTTGGTCGTGACATATCGCTCCATATGCACAAGGAGCGCTATGACACTCATTTCTATTAGTACATCCAGTATAGGCATCTCCTTCATACCCGGGCATACACATACACTTTGGTGGATCACTAGGAGTACATTTAGCATTAATGCCACAAACAAACCTTTCACAAGGACTTTTACATTTTTGTCCATCTGTAACATCCAAGTAAAATGGTGGAGGACAAACACAATTGCCTGGTTGTATACATTTTTCATTAGAAAAACAATCTGAATCGCTTATACAACGTTTCTGAGCCAAACTGCATTGTCCAGAAACAGAATCTTGACTATAACCAGGTGGACATTTACAAGTGAACGATCCAGGAGTGTTAACACATTCAGCGCCAAAGCCACAAACAGGTTGTCCTGATGCACATTCATTAATATCTTCGCATGCACCATCATTAGTTTGTGAATAACCGGCCGGACAAGCGCAATAACTAACTCCATCAGATATTATTATGCATTCCGCTCCATTTCCGCATTTGTTATCCTTCTTGCAACCTGAGAGTACACAGTTGCCATCAACTACTTTATACGGTGGCTGGCACTGACAACTTATATCACTGCATATTTCACAAAGATTGTACGGGTTTCCTCCATATTCTGGCGGACATTTGCACTCATAACTGCCTGGTAAATTTTTGCAAATCGCATTAAGACCACACGGTGTCCGCCCGTGTTGTATACACTCATTGATGTCCTCACATAAACCAGTATCTTTATTGCGAGCAAAACCTTGAGAACAGATGCATACATTTTCACTATCATGTACAATACATTGTTCGCCTTGTGGACAAGGATTAATGTCACTGCATTCACTTGGCTTTTTATTCCCTATACATCCATCGATGTATGGTTCACCATTAAAACTTCCAGGGCATTCACATTGAAATTGTCCTGGTAAATTTTTACAAACTGCTCCTAAAGCACAAGGATTTCCGTCACATTCATTGATATCCTGACAGCCGGTTGGAGTTGTCGGATCACCAGTAAATCCACTTTTACAAAGACATTGAGCTATTTGTTCATTCAAAAGACATTCAGAATTACTGCCGCATTGTAATGTTTCACAAGGATCTGTAATACAAAACTCAGTGTTTTAATATTGTTACATTGAGTACCGTAATTATATGGTTGCAATTAGATACACGTGTGAAATTTTGATTGTAAAAAAACACTTACGCCGACATTCATTTCCTACATTTGGTTCTGGACAAAGACACTTGGCTTGGGTATCACATAAAGCATTACCAGGACATTCACTATCTGATTTACAAGTTAATATTTCAGAGCATCTTATTCGAGGGTCAGGATCTGGGATAGTTCCTTCAGGACAATTACAACTGAAGGAACCTAGATAGTTATTGCATTCTGCTCCTGTCCCACACACATTTTCTATCTGACACTCATCGATATCGTAACATTCTTTATAAGCATCTCCCGTATAACCATCAGGACATTGACATGTAAAACTACCTAACGTATTGCTGCAACGAGCGTTTGTGCCACAACGTCCAACTGGTCCTAATGCAGGGTCACATTCATCTACATCTATGCACCCAGCACCGATATCGTTCGGATCAAACGTCCAACCATCGTCACAAACACAATATGCATCGGTGCCGTCTGGTTTACAGTAAGAATGCTCTCCACATTTAACATCTTCACATGGCGCTTTACATGGTATTTGTGGTGGCGATCCAATGAATCCGAGTGTACATTCACAACTATAACTTCCTGGTGTATTGACGCATATAGCATTTTCACCACACTTTGAACTGTTACTGCATTCATCGATGTCAACGCAGACTGATCCTTTGGCTACAAATCCTTGTTTACAAAAGCATTGCTCATCGTTACACTCAGCATTATTTGTGCAATCGAAATTTGATTTACATAAAGTTCTTACATCAATCTGTAAACGAATACCCATTAGTAAATATATTCATATACATAGATTTAGAAATATTAGTTATAATTCTTACCTGTTCACAAGCTATTTGTGGATCCGGTTTAGCTCTGTATCCTTGCGGACAAATACAGTTATATCCTGGAGCAGCATTCTCGCAAATAGCATGTACACCGCAGGGTCGCTCAAGTGATTCACATTCATCTACATCTCGACAGCCGCCCGTTACGTGTGCGTCGCCCGTATATTCAGGTTCACAGGTGCAAATGAAGCTACCTTTTGTGTTGGTACATACGGCGTGCTCTCCGCAAACTGGCTCGCTACTCTTACACTCATCCACGTCTGGTATAAAAAACAACTCATATCTTATTATAATTACTGTCTAGTTGGAAATCTAAAAATATACGCACGCAGTAGGAACTCCCAACAGCTAATTCGAAGAAGAAAATGAAGACGGAATTGACAATTGAGAGAAAAAGGATGAAGAAATTAAAGGAAACACGAAAAAGAAGAAAAGATCACATGCGCAGGTTTTTACGTATTTGCGCAGAAGTCCAAGAATATCGCCATTCATATGAACCCGGAAAACAAAAGACATCACCGTAGAGTACTCCTGAAGTCAACCGTCTCTGCAAAATTCATGTCTAAATGACACAAAATGTGAAAAGTATTGTTATCGTATATTAGTAAGAGCGTGAAGCTACCGCGCGTCCAAATGCGGTAGTATTCGAGGCGAGTATAACACGCCAATTTATTATTATCAGTAAGTAATATAGCATTAGACCACAAAAAGCAGGATTAGTTAAGAATGATCCAACCTACTATTTCATCGCTTAATATGCTTACCAGTACACTCGACATCAGGGTTGCCTTCAAAACCTGGTGGACAAATACAGCGATATGCTCCGGGAAGGTTTTCACAAAGAGCACTACGGCCACAAGAGGCACGTGAACACTCGTCATGATCTTGGCAACCGACTCGAGGGTCGCCTTCGTAGCCGGGTGGACAACTGCACTCATAGCCTCCGGGCAAGTTACGACATATCGCGCCAGGTCCACACGCCTCGCTGTTGAGGCACTCGTCGACGTCCACACACTAAAATATAAAATGTATTATTCAATTTCCTTTAGCTATTTATGTAACTAATTTCCCTATTATTCTTCTCGAGACATTATTGCTTACCCCATCAAAAGGATTTCCCGTAAAGCCTGCTTGACATGCACATGTATAGTTTCCAGGGTAGTTTTGACATATGGCATTTGCTCCGCAAGCACCAGGCCTTCGACACTCATCAATATCTATAACGTATAACCATTTTATTATGAAAAAAATTATCTATGACTGATAACAGTAATAAATAAGAATAAATATTCTGTTAGGAACACGGATATACTAATGATGTATGTACATGTATATTATAACATAACCGACTGTAGAAGTTTACATTTTAACATTATATTTATACTATCGCACGACGTCCATAAATGCGGTAGGCAGAAACCACAGAGTGCGAAAATACAAAAATATTAATTAATGAAAACTACCTTTACATTCTTCTTCGCCATCCCCCTCAAAGCCTCGGTTACACTTGCAAATAAAATGGGCAGGGAGATTACAGCACTCTGCATTTTTGACACACCGCGCTGCTATTGCCGGATCTTCGCACTCATTTATATCTAAAAAATGAAAAGAGATTAATCTCATATTCCATCAATAGTTATTATCAACGAGAAATTACAATCAACTGTTACTGTTACCTCTGCAAGTGAATCCATCGCCTTCATATCCGGGGAAACACGAACATTGAAAGCTGCCTACTATATTAGTACAGTGTGCAAAAACGTCGCAAGGCCTATCTTTACATTCATTTACATCTGCGAATAGAAATTGCAAATATGATATTAATAACTGTCTAGTAATATTATAGATATCTATGAATATTTGTATAATTGGCTTAAAAATAACCCATGTTAAACAAAAAAAGTGTCTAAAAAGGCAATGAATTAATTATCGAATACCGCCAAATTGAACAATTTTACATACCTGGGTCTTGACAGTTACATCCACCGAACCCATCGTTACAATGGCACACTCCGTTTAGACAAGCACCATTTATACAACGTGCGCCATCTTCTTTGGTACAATCGTCTATAAATAGCAAAATAATGACAAATAAAATCACTAATAGTAATCTTTAAAAATCCAAAATTCTGTACTGGTTGCAGTTAAATAAAAATATACCTGTGCATTTTAACTCTGTTCTTAGTTCGTCGGATGCCTTATAACAGTCCGGCACACCGTCACATAACTTTGATAATTCATATAATTGTAATATTTGTGTCGATTCGTTTACTTGACAGCCAAAATAGCCGTCTTCTAAATTTAAGAAAAATACTTCTCGTTTTATTCCTAAACCTATTCCATACTGGCTTTGCGTCGCTACCTGCAAAAAGTTAAATGCCATTTTTAACAAAAATTTTAATATACGTAGCATAGATGGCTTATTCAGCGCATTAGTCATTAAACTGATCCCCAATGCAGAAGCCAGGGTTGGTTCAGAATCAGATCGAGGACAAAACCAAAGACGGGTTTATGTGTGCATTTCATTGTCATTGTGCCTGTCCATAGGACCTTCGACGTAGGGTTAATCGAATGTCGTGAATTGCGTCGAAACGTTTTACTTGTACTAAAAATATTATTAAAATACATATGGATGCAATAGGCATTCTTCAAAATATGTCAGTAGTTTAGATATTTTGTTTTTACTTCTGATGAAATAATAATTTAAAACTGGCGTTTCATTCAATCTTATTTGGTAGTTTATATTGTACAGGCGTATGGTGATCGTATGTATGATATAGTTATCACTTAATCGCGTTGAGAACAAAACTGTTTCTAATGACTGCAGTTGACCACATAACACAGAATTATTATGCAGATAACGTACTGTCACACAGCATGCGTCAGAATGTCGGGAAATTCCCACTTGACTACAACTGTATGTGACTACATATCCCTTCTCTTAGCGTATATATTTTGATTACAGAAATATTATAATTTCAGTAAATCGATTTTTGGCGGTAACATTCAAGTATTTTATTAACTTCAATGGTTAGAAATATAAAAGATACAAATTAATTTAATATAGAGAAATAAGAGCAATAAAAAGAATCAGTCGAATACCTTTTTCTAATCTTAAATGTACCCTTTTCATACTCGTATGCTCGTAAATACAGAACACGGGTCTATGAGTAGATACGTTTACATTATTAGTGTTGGAACGTCTTTCAAAAACTGCATGCAGCTACTATAGGGTATCTATATAGTGTATGTCCGTATGGACATGAACTACTCTTTCACATAATTTACTAAGCACTTTATTTAGCTATACCACATAAGACTACTTATCGATAAAGCGAAGAAGTAACGTAACATTTTGTAGAGCTGGGAGTAGAGAGGTAGTATTTCTAATAATAATAATAATAATATCTGGAGACAATTCCACACACGGCTATCCGATTCCAAATTAGGAAATTTAAGGCCTGTGTTATGGTGATCGGACAGCTGATAAACATATATACATACGATATATTACTTATATAGATATTTTTTATTTCTAATAAAACATAATCTGAATACTTACATGTGATGTTGTGACTAATAGCGTCCAAACCACGAGCGGCAAGGTTTCTATGTACATGGTCTCTGTAACAAACAATTTATCGATCAGAAACTAATGGAACATATTCATTTACTCCATGTGGGGGATCGAGGCGCAAATCAGTGCTGCAACATAATCTTGGACCGGGTTAAGCTAACATATATTACGTTTTTCTTTTAACCATTTTCATTTGCTAGAACATTTTTTAAAATTTTATAACAACATAACATCACGCCAGGTCCCTAACGGGAAAGAACTAACCGCAGAAAGCAGCAGAAAGCAGCGAGTGCCAAATATCTCTGTCCTTTGCAAACCTGACGTGCTTCGTCTAC
>DWDZ01000022.1:0-14330 GCA_018245715.1 Passova passova rudex
ACAACAATCTCGTAAACTAACCAATTACATGCCCATGAACGCTTTTACAAACAAATATGCTTTATTTTTAAAACCATTTAATAAGCCACAGCAAAGAGTCAGATCTGTAATATTAAGAGCATAACTTAGTGACCCATATACACTTTTCAATACGCTTACTATCAAAAGCATGTTAGGTATACGAGTCTAACAGTCATGCGGTAGGTAACTGTAATATGTAAGTATAGAATTTCACATGTAATTTAAATCTAGGGACAAACTATCGTCATATAAATTTATTGAATATGCTTAGTAAAATTTATGAGAAACTACCTATTGAGTTACTGACTACTAGTTTTATTAAAGAGGTTAATATCATCATCATTATCATCAGAACATCGCGCCACGTCCCTAAGGGGGATCAGCATATATCAGCATGTTATTTCTAAATCAAATAGTAGTGTTACAAATATTTAAAACACTAATCATACATTATATAAGGTATTCTGAAGCTAATTCATTAATTGAGTGACTTGCGTTTGACTGCGAGCTTATCGGATGTTAAGGTGCAGTCTTTAATACAGCATGCTTGCTAAGAAACTCTTGCTTTTGTAATATCACTAGTTACCGCTGTTGATATTGTTATTATTTTAAAAACTAATCGTCATTAAAATAATTGGATTTCTATGCTTACGGAGTTTTGATTTAGTATTGTTTTGTCTATGGTCTGTTTAAACTTTATGATGAAGCAGGCACTCTATTGTATACTGTCTGGCTGAAAACTTTTTTAAATCGCACAGCTGGGCACCGGTCTCTTATGTAATTTCGGAAGGCTTGGAATATATTCTACCAGTTCCATATATTGGTGGAGATATGGGTTAGTGGCCAACCTGCCTGTTAAATTCTAATCCGCGTTTAAGGCCTCCGTTGAAATAACTTATTTCATATAAATGTAATACAAATACATACTAAGTTAATAAGTTTAATAATAAGGTAAATAAGTTTGTCGCATAGTTACCTAATGTGATAATCGAATTATAAGGACTTGATTGCTCACATTAGTTGAGAAACTAGTTGACGGCAGTGCCATCAATCTAGGAGCAGAAAGTGAGGTGTATGGTTACATAACATGTAATTCTGGTTTAAAAGCGGAAATGACATTTATTGTACTTTAAATATTAGATTGATTTGTATTTAGGTAAGTATATTAAAATTGAAAATTTAATCAAACAAAAACGAAATAAGCTTTTAAACCTTCTTGACCATTTTAAATAATGTGTCTTATAAAATCAATTTTAAATTTAGTACCTACATATTATTGTATTTTTATAAACGGTAACTGGTATTTGACCTCCATTAATGGGTTTGCCAAGATTTACATTTCAACTCAGCCTCGACCATTTTATTAGAAAAATAAATATTTATAGTCATGGTTTTGATTGGAGTACTTACGTGAACGTAAATGCTTATATCGTTGGTAATGTTTATAAGTAGTCAGAATTCGCGGTGTTTGTACAGTCTGCTGGAAGCCGGCCCGCCGATGTTGGTCTTTAAATGGCTGTTCGTTTGTACACGTCATGAGGAGAAACAAGTAGTGTTTTCAGTGAGTCAACTCAAAAGAATATTTCCAGAGAAGTTATTATTTGATCATAGATGGTGACAGTTATTCAGCCATTTTTATTGGCCTGCTATCAAGTGGCCATAACAGATATTTAATCATCATCAACAGACATTGAACCGGATTGAAGTCTTATCTTAAATTAGTCATACGTGAGTCGCTACCTCTTAAGTAAATCAGATGCGTGTAACCTTCAGACTATAAGTTCGTAGCGCTAAAAGGTACGTCACTGAATTACATTTGACTATAAAGTCTTAATCAATCTTCATAACAATGCCATGACTTTATCTATTTTTAAGCCTATAATGAGATTTCAGTATTGCATCTTTTAGCTTTGCTAAGAAAAAATATTTCATCGGTGGGGTAAGTTTCTATAATATGTGAGTACTTTACAAGTTAATAAGTGAAGTCGAAAAAATAGGTTGAAATATTATTTTACACCTATAAATATCTTAATAATAATATACAACTGAACTAGTGCAGAATTCAAAGAATGTTACGAAATACACCCTTGAATTACATTCCATGTGTGTTAACCAAAACACATTATTCACCTTACGAATATAAAATCTGAGGTACCGGTGTAAACGAACCATATGGGTGAATACAAATTGATGTTCGTAATAAAGTAAACAATTGAATCACGAGCGGCGCCCACACCGGGCTTCTCGACAGGAATGGAGCAGCCGTGTCAACGGTCTACAACACCAAGAAACCCGCAAAGCCTAAACAATAAACGCTTTTAACGAAATTTATAAAACCACTCCATCAATTACCAACTAGTCAATAAACGTAAAATGTTCGTAATCAAAATTTCTATCAATAAATAATTTAATAATGCAAAAGTTAATTGCATGATTATGTTCAAAGTATTACTTTGTACACGAGCCGTTACATTAGAATTTGTTTTTCAATTACTCTTTCTTTGTCTTGTTTGTTTTATTATTATTGTAATAAAAAAAAGACAAGCAAGATGTTAAAAAAGACTAAGACATTCATTTTCTGAGGTGTCATCGAAAGAAATGAAACAACTGAACATTTGTTTGCAATCAGTAATCCTCCAGTTAACAAATGATGTTCGTGAATCTGATTACAGAGCTCATCCCAAAACAAAATATGATTCATAACCAGTCATAGTAGTGCACAGTCGATGGTTTATAACAACGGACGAACACAATATTCGCACATTCTCGTGAATTGGCTTCAACCGATTTACACAGGAATGCACTTTGCATCACGCCGAAGACTTAATCGGTAATTTTTTTATATGTTTACGAAAGGCCCCCATGTATATCATACACGGCGCTGGACATGCGGAGATTAATTTCCGAGGTGGCAGATTGTCATTTTAATTTATGATCGACCATTGTCTCTCAAGTGACGTCATACGCCGCATTTGCAGTGGCATCTGATTCAATTAAAATTATCGCATACGGATTTTTTACACCGGTTTTTATATATTCGGTTATATATAAAATACTTTATTGTACAAAGAAGTATTGCGGTTTATATAATGGCCCTTTAGAATTACTTAAGTTCTCTTAACATTTCAGTGACTGTTAACGACTTTTTGAGATGATGAGGTCCGTTGATCTCACCATGATCGTACCGCTGCAGGGTACTAAGGTTACATATAACCGCAATCTGCGGCATCCCCAGTCGTTGCTCTCAGTGTTGTGGATATCACCAATTGTTTATAATATCAGATGTACAGTATCAATGTAAAAGTAACGATAGTGTGTTTGTTCCATACATTTTTATATACTTAAACATATAATAGGTACAATAATTCTGATTCAACATCTTAACAAATTTTTATAAGATATCTACATCCCTAATATGAGAATACCTATACGCTGATACATTAAAATATGATGTTTGTCGGGCATACATACTTAATTCTATTTATGTTTGGTGCGGTATCTTGAACAGTCATATTTAAGCGTTAAGTATGCGTGTCTTGTAAAGGGTTGTCAATGTAACAAAGGTTCGTCCGCCAGAACAGCGCTGGGTGGAGCTAATAAACTATTTGAGTAGAGGCCTCGTGTTGACACTGGTGTTTCACACCTGAACAATGCTCCTCGTTTGCATTAATGTAAATTAGGTTAGGCTGCCCGCCGCCGCGCCTACGTTCAATTAGACGTACCTTAAAGTAGCGCGTGTGTACTTATGTAAAGGCAACTAATAACATGTACGTATGAACAGACTCGGGTAATGATCGGAAGAGGTGTTGATGCAATCGCATTCTTTAAACAGCTAGCGACGATAAAAGCAACCGTTTTGAGAAATGAAAACACCGCAGCTGTTATGTTAACCGTCCTTGTCAACCATGGTATCATAGAAATTCCTCACGTAAATATGTTTTGGTATTTCTTTGAGTAACATTTGTATAATTTTAGAAGTGTTGTTTGTGAATCTACATTGAAACATAAGTACATACTATTCACAGTTTTGGAAATTCAGTCCAGTATGTGATTAAGTCTCCCTCGTTCCACACATTTTTGCCAATAACCAGCGACTGTTCTGGTTTATTTTGAAATTTACCACAGACACAACAACGTAAACAACAATCAGGTGACCTGTTTCCCTATCCTTACTTCTATAACCAAAAGATGGGAAACAGCGTTAGCGTTGGATAACAGTTTCAACTCCAGTCTTCTAGAGAATATAGAATAGAATGTAGACTACAATGGATTTTACAAACAAACTAACTGTAAATAGGAAGTAGTAATAATGATAGGCGACGGATGGTGCTCTAAAATAGCTCAGGTCAGTGGTAGCGGATAAGCGCGGTGTCAAAGACTGCGTGCGTGTTCATCGTCTGTCAGCGCCTGCGCCGATCGCATAAACACCGCCCGCGCACTACGCTGCGTACGTATTAACAATTTGCGTTTTTACGGGAATCCGCACCCGCATACCGCACTTACAATCATGTTTCTCACAATCTGTGTCACACATTGCCTACACGAATCGGTATTCTGATTATCGACAGACTATTGCAATTACATTTACAGCTATCCACGAAAAGTCTCGTTATTTACCGATATATAAAGATAAAGGATAAATCGAACTGATTAAACCTTATCGAAACGGCTAACAAGCTCAAACAATAGCTGAACGGAATAGAAAGGATATCAATCGGACGTGCTATTAACATTTCCGAACGTCACAAATCACACCACCAAAATGCGAGATCTATAAACAAAAAAAGATCTATGTTGGGAATGATTTTTTTCATTGTGAAGCAGCGGAGTCGCACGCGCGGCTCGATTGTGGCTGTGTGGTCCTCGCTAGCCACTTTGTAAATAGCGCGGTTTACCTTTTTCAACTTTTGTGTTTTGTTACCTTTTGTGCTCTTGTACGACCAATATTACCATAGCTATTTAGGCTCGTAGGATAAATAAATACGTCATTTATCATGATAACTGATGCACATGGACGTCGCCGTGTCTCTACGTTCAAATGGGGTGAAGATTTGATCTTTAGCCTCCACGATTTGTAGCGATTTATCTTTGCATTGTTTCCTCATGGGGCACGATAATAAATCCAAGGGCGATATTGTAGAGGCATGTATTAAATAAAGTCGTATCTGAAAATTACTCATTACCATTAGATAATTATAATACTTGAAAAGTTTGCTTTTGCAACTCCTAAAATTATAAATAAAACAAAAATCCGACTGTTTATTATCGCAGCTTTTATCGAAATTATAACATATGTATAGTTATTTGTAATATTCCTTAAAGAACTAACTTTTCGTAATCTATCAACATTTTTATTTAAATGGATTTTGTTGTGTAATGAAGCAGTTGTGATTTACGACTGCAGAGTTAATGCACGTAACTTCGGCTGCTTATATTTTTACAAAGCCTTTTTTCACCGCCGGACTCGGAACATCAAATTGTAGCACAATAAATTCACTCCAACCGCAAGCCCTTTCACAATATTTGTATCGGGTATGACAAAAAGGGCCGAAAGGGCGGCCCTTCGGTGAATGAAGGGAAGGTAAATAAATATAAATAAAGGTGATGGCGACAGGGACGCGGGTGCGGGCGCGCAGAGTTTCGGCGTCCCGCGGCGCCTGCGCCCGCGCCTCGTGATCTGCGCATGGTGCAACACTTATCGCTTTTTCAGCAAAAGTCCAAACGGTATTTATAGAACGAATTTAACAATACCTGTAGCACATCCTTCACACTTAACCTATCATGATCGCATATGATATAAGTAAGTTAACATTTCAAGCACACGTTGGTCAAATTGGTCTCTGAATTTTTTTTGATGCCTAAAAGAACTAATTCCAAATCTGACTAGTTTCTTTTTTTATTTAGCTTATCTTGAATCATTTAATTCGACTAATGAATCGTTACCTAGCTGAATATTCTCACTAAGCACCTACAATACCTAAAGTAGAAACACAGGTTCATCTCGTCGTAATTTTCGACACTGTAAAAATCCAATTACAAGCTCATTGTTCTCGATATCGAGCGGTCACACATCATTAAACAAGACCAATGAGAATCGTAAAAAGCATGTCCGTTGTGATCGCTCTCGTTTGCGAACGGAATCGAGTGCAGCACGACCAATTACGGGTGTGTGCCGTTCCGAGGTGCATATTTATTGGGTGTGCCGGTGTGAGATTTAAGTGCCGATCGACACGCCGAGCATCGGGCTCTGACTGATTTTTATAGCCACTTATGTCTCCTGAGCGCTTTTTCCATCAAACGTGGAGCTTTATTAGAATTTTGCTATTTTAAACTACATAATTTTAATTGCGTATTGATCGAAAGATACTAGTGATTTGGATATTTTTTATTTATTAAAGATAATCAACAAGATATACATTGATATTACATGCAGAAGATTTATATTAAAACGTGATTTAATCACACGTTTGCAAATTTATTTCCCTTTTAACGTGCCGAAAATGTAACTGAAGATATTTTCTCAGAACATTTCCTTTATAAAAAGCCTCTATAGGCATTCGACACTAATTCAGACCTCAAATCTCTAGCACAGATACAACTAAATTCGCTTCAAAGGCAAGTGGCCTATATAGCTTTGCGAAATCGAGGAAGTAAAGCTGTGTATACTAACAGTCATAAATTACTAACAGCCATCACTGCTAAACACCACACTGAGAACATTTTGAATCAAATAAACAGTGCAGTTTAGATATTATCTTACACCTGCGTGATGGACGTTGTGTAAACACGAAGAAGAATACGCAAAAATTGTTTCATACACCAAGTAAATCGAATACCAATTGACGTTCTTAAACAACCGTAAGTACCCAGCGAAATTTATTTTCGAGTTTTGTATAACTCGAAACTACCTTCTACTAAAATAATAATTTTATATTGTAACTATTAAACACAGAAATCTCGATCGTTATCTACCTACGAATAATTTGTTATTACGCCCTCTTTAGCTATTGCATCTCTATAAAATCCCTACGATTTACGAGCCACTCAAACATATCCGTGGTAGTTTGTAAGTGATTTCGAGTTAGATGCATCGTTATAATTCTCAGGTCTATTTTATAGTGTTTTCAGATTTAGTTCTTATAATACCATTATTACTTTCAAAGACATCATACATGTATGTACATTAGGTAGGTACATAATCATATATATTTTGATATAATCATGATGCAATTTTTATATAACCACACATAAATACTATATTACTTTCTTGGCCTTAAGATCATTGAACTTATTTCGGTTGTATTTTTTATAATTATCTTGTATAAGTTATACAATGATTTACATTTGCTCGAAGATAAAAAATACTCTACGAAATAATATGATCCATATGATATCTGCAATATTTTATTATTTAATATATACCTACAATACTTTATTATGTTTATTGTATAATAAACTACTAGTTGATACTTTATTATATAAATTTTTTTTCGAAGTTTATACACCAGGAAAATATCAGGAAATAAATACGGAAAAACGCGTATTTCTAAATATAAGCGCGCCTTTAAGTGGCCCGTGCCTCATAGCATTGACTGAGGTTTGACAGATAAGAATAAGATAAGCGCCAACAGCTGTACAAAAGCAAACATTTGCGCGAATAATTAAAACAAACCTGCGTCTCAGGAACTTGGCTTTCACAAACAATAGAACCTCTTTTTGCGATGAAGATACTTACGCCATGTAAAATATTATGTCTTGACAAACAAAACTTTATCCAGTTATGACGGCTAAAGGTAAATACTAAAAGTGCATGTAAGATGGACTGTGTCGAAACAAGGCGCGGACCTAGGGACATCAATTAGCATCTCGGTGACGATTGCGCTAATCACTCCGCTACAATAGCACAAATGCAATCTAAACAACATTGAACTGCGTACACAGTCCTAAGAAAATACAAGGGTATTTATGTATACCGACTCGTTTCATTATCATCTTATAAGTATTGAATGTTGAATGTTGGTCTAAACAAAACCTTCAACTGTATAACATCGTAGTCTGTAGAATTAAATAGAAATTGTTTATCCGATCTGGATGTTCCAATTAGATCTGTAGAAAAATATTTTGTTCAGACTGAACCGTCTGGCTCGAGCGCTAAATATAACACTTAAGATTACGTTATAAACAGACGCCGCGTATAACACATGCTTACAAGAAAGTTGCAATAGTTTATTTATCGCCATCTTAAAGAAGCTGAAGACTAACAAACCGCAAACACCGGTGAGGTTCAAAGACCTATCACTCATACAGTTTGGCTTGTGTTTGAACAAGTGTCTTGTATTCACTTGCAAACGCGCTATTGAAATTGCATGTGAACTAAGCATATGGACTATCCGTTCATACATCGGCAGTCGATACATTAGTTTTTTCTGTCAGATTTGCAGTCTATAAAAATCGTAAATATTATCATAAAAATCAGCATGAAAGTTAATAGTTTTTCGCATAGAACTGATAATACAATCTTAGAACATAAACACTTAAGCTTAAATGTGTATGATTAATAACGAAATTGTAATTAAAGTGAATATTAAATATTTTAATTCAAGAAAAAATATGTTTAAAATGCTAATTTCCTCAGGTATTCCATTGCACTTTGCATAAGAGAGACCGCTTATTGACAAACAATAATTATTACTCTATACATTCTTCTGCAGACAATGGAAAATAAATACTTACGTACTGCTGTTAGTACTACGTATTATCTTTAATGTAATGTTTAGTTAATACATTTTAGTGAGTAAATTTATTGTTGTATTGTTCTTGCATATAAAAGTTTTTACTTTTATGTATAACGTGAAATGAATATGGGAGTTGAATATATCTGAATTTTTAAAATCCCAATGAAATACCTATGGACATAGTAGGTAAAACTTGTCTAAATGTGCAATGAATTGGAGGAAAAGTTATGAATCTACGTTTAAAATTTGTAGTCTTTGAAAGGTCTACGTATTAAAGAGGGGAAATTGAATGTTTCTTAAACTCGTATCCATAAAGGGTTCATTAAGTGTATATTATGTTTGAAATAACATTAACAATTATATTCATATGACGCAAATATCAAAAGGGAAACAGAAAATTCATGTAAAACATGAAACATCGTTAGCTACGCACTGTACAACACAAACGTACCCTTATCTCTTCCACAATCTCAACTTTCATACGTCGAAACCTTGTTTCGGTGGATTAGCTTATAAAATTTGTATTTACGTACGAGATAGTAGGTAGGCTGGAATGGTAAACACGCAATGTTATAATATGGCCGTTAAGAGGTCTTTATTACACTTTACAACGCTGTAAACCCACCGTAGGATTTTAGGATTAATTTGATTATAGTCAATTATTCACAAAGCGCTGGGGCCCGTTCCGTTTTTTTACCCTGCGCTAATAAGCCGAAAAGCATCTAATTTAGACGGCGGTGTCTTTGGCTGCTAACAAATTAAACCACTTTAGCGTATCGCCCGATGAAATAAAATCAATATAAACAATCGATAATTAAGTGACTTTAAAACGATTGTGTCATATAAAACATTTGTTTGTATTACATTCCGATCATGATTTAAGCATAGAGAGACGTCTTTTGGAGTAATTAAATGGAATATGACAATAACATAAATAGTCACAAAAGTTAGGAAACTTTATCTACATTATTGCCACGATTAATTTGAATGTAACAAATAAGTATAACAAAAGTGTAACTGTGGATTATGGTGCACTATCTGCGCACGCGCACCACAATAAAAGCTCATTGTAACTCGAGCCTCAAATACGAAATTGAATAATGCTGACCTATCCCGCGACCGCCTCAGCCGTAAATCACCAAGATATTTATGTCCCGCACCCCCCACTCTTCATACCTCATTTTCTCTTCCAGGCTTATTCGCGTCCAGGGATATAAAATATTAAATAAAAACTTACATAAAATGGTAAGTAATTCCGATTGAAATCGAAGGAACACGGACGATGCGGTCACGAGCCTATTCTGCGGTTTACACGACTAGCTAACAAATCAATGGAAAAATCATATTCGCAGAGGCTAACAATACATTTCTGTCTCATATATTCTTAAACACAAGCATTGATTTTTTCCAAAAATACGAATAATAACAAATATGCGTCGCAGTTAAAGTTTTGTTTATTATAGATTATTTACATAAGTACTTCACAATTCCAATACTCTTCCTTTCAAATGGCACCAACAAATTGAAACACTAAAAATATCCTCTCTCGAAACCTAAATATTTTTCTGACCTCAAACAATGCAAGAGAAACAAAAATAAAATCAATAAATGATACTAACACGAATTCCACACGACTACATCTACGTAGCTCACTCGACGACATATTGGGCAGACACGGAGCGTTTATCTCAGAAGCATGTGGCATGTAACGCACCGCTTCCCGTAAGCATTAACTTTACTTATACTCCCTCTTATTCATGAGAAATAAATAATACTATTAGTAGGAGATACCGATTCCTGATAAAAAAAAAGTGGGCCCGAGTTAAATGGGAGGCACGGTGGAGGCAGAAAGAAAGTAATGGAGGCGCATCGAACCGGTTTGGAGATTTTTACGAATGCAAGGCTGCTCGGCTTGGCTCGGGCTATGTGCTGCCTGCGGAGAGCACATAACATCACCGCCGGCGGATTCGCGCCGGCCTTTCTTCCATACGCACACACGCCCGGCCGATTGTCTGTAGCCCATACCGATTATTATTGTCGGCATATAACTGGATTCTACGCATGACCACATTAGGCCATTAAAATATTTGCTGTACAAACATTTCGTACACTTAAGTCATTATTTGCAAAGTAAATGCATCCTTGAACAGCATGTCAACTATTCCGGAATTTAACGTGACTTGCACGGACGTAATAAGCATGTGATGTGTTCAAATACCGTCGACTACATAACACTATTTAACGGATTTAAAGTATTTAAAATCGGTTCGAGCGACATCGCAACTTAACGAACTGTTCGGATATTATGGTACTTTTAAGTATTTCTAATATTCGTACAAACATACCCACGAAATTTTTAATAAAACCATACTTCTTACTCGTATATTTGTCTCACAAGATGGAATTACTTTGATAGTTCTATCTATTGAAAAAATACTTTTATAAAAGTATATTTGTAAAATACCAAAATCAATTACCAATATCAATGCAACAATAACAAGTATGAGAATTTTCTTAGAACATAGAACATTCAGCGTCATATTAATCCGTTTTTAGATTGAAAATCATATTTGTATGGAACAAACAAAATATTTCAGTTATTCGCGAAATATCAATTACACTTATCGGAAATAGCACGATTATTAGCACAAGGCAGTTACTCAACGGTTATTACACAACTAATATATATCGTATCATATAAATGTATATTATGTATGCATAAGTAGGTATAAGTTATTTTTATATTTACATTTGCTTAAATCAGATAAAAAATGTTAAAACTTGAAGTGTTGCGTAGTGTTTTAAAACGACCTATTTCCTACAGGAAATATAACGTCGATATCGAATGTTAGTATGTTTGTTTGTCAACATACGCTCGTGTTTGTCAAGCCATTAGAGCGAGGTCGACAGTGAAGCTGAAACTCGCGAGACATGAAGTACTTATTTAACTATACAATACAATTGTAGCACAATCTAATTCTACCAGTCATTAGAAGAATGAATCTTAACTTATTATTTAGCACAAAGAGAAAACAATGGTACCAAGATAAAAATTTCTTTAGTGGCTGTTATTTGTATGCAGGAAATACTAGATGATGTTATTGGGATTTGGATAGTGATTTAACAAATAGAATAAATAGTTTTTTTTTATCAACTGTAAATGAGAATAAACTACTAGTCATATCTGCTGTTAAGTATGAAATATCAAAAACGAAAAGAAAAAAATACAGCTAATGTGGCTAGTTTCATAATTTCATAGTAGGCGTTTAAAGATTTTTGTTAAGAAAATCAATCACCAATCTTCACCAAACATAGTGAAGCATGAGAAATCATTGCTCTGCAGCCGATGGTAAAATACATTGAGGCAATAAAAAAATATATACAGACATCCATCCATTTGCCTGTATATAAATTACTGCTGAATATTAACCTTTGCTATTCCTAATTAATAATATGAAAACGAAAAACGTGTCTATCTGGCTTTAATATAGCTAAAGTTTTACAGCAAATGACAAATTTGCAGGAAAATATGTAGTTATATTTTAATGACTTGAATATTTACATTTGTTTAGTAATATTAACTCTTATATGTAAAGTGATATTATAGTGTTAATGTATCTGTAATGTTAAACAATCACATTGTATTATCATGAAGTAACAAATGTTATAGCGGATTACTATTCATTTATATCTATACCTACTGTAATTTTTAATAAACATAATTTTTCATACAATTTTCCTCCAAAGATAAGAATTTTCACATAAAATACCTAGTAAGATTTTGCTATATTGATTGACTTAGGAGCTTAAGAATGAAATAATATTGAATGAATTAAGAAAAATGTTATATAATTTATATAAATATATACCCAATACATTTGAAAATAAATTAAGAACAGTTTCACATGAAAGTATATATTTCAATGTTATTATTGGAAACTCGTAACTCCTATCTGGCCTTGTATAATCTACTTATTCACCAGTAGTAGTATTTATATTTAGCAGTGAGTTTTCTTAAAATTGTAAGCATTAACAAATAAATTGTTATCTTTCCTATTTACATAACACATTTATTCAGTACCTAATGGAAAATTAATAAAACATTGTTTTCTTGCTGTTGGCGTCTATTTTCAACAGATAATGAATATTACGCTCAAAAACCATTCGATTAGTGTTTTAAATTTTCCATTACTTCATAAAATACTCAGTATGGGAAATTTACCAATCTCCTACTGAATTGCTATTAATATTGCAATTTGTCATTTCATATATTTTCATGCTTATAATAAGTATAGGAATTATATATCACTATTTTATATAGGAAGTTAATATAACTGCGTCCTCGAATTTCATTGAGATTTTCTCACTATCTTGGGACGTGTTCAATTGCGGATATAATTTGGTTAACATTCAAACGAAAATCTGTATATCCACTGACAGTTTTTTAAATTTTCGTGTAAACTCAAGTACCTACTGCGGTCAATAGTGTAATATTGGGCAAATATTGGCTAATTCAAAAAAAGATAGGTATACGAGTACGGCCAAGATTTTTACTTCAATTAATATGACAATTCAGCACACTATATTTAATGGACGTGTCCAGTTAAAATGAGTACGATTTTAAGTCTACATGAATAAATTTTCATACCATCATATATTTACAGCCAACATTAAATATAATAAGATTTATTTATTATTATTTAGGCGTTAAATGTATCAAATAATGTTATATATGGTATAGAAGATAAATTATAAAAAATAACGATGAAATACAGCTAAACATTTAGTACAATGTAATACCAACAATAAGGATTCCTGTTAATTGTATTTATGCAGCTACAAAATGCGTGAATGACAACGCATCACATTCAAAACCTAAATTTTATGAGCGCCATATATTCAGCAGGACCAGTATAAAATTTGTAAAGAATTTATCATTCATCAATTAGTTACAGAGACGAAATATTTGTTGTCAAAGCCCGCGTAATTGCAGTGCTACAATCGTAACACTCGCTACGAAGCTACCGTAACGCCCGCAATTTGTTTCCATTGTTCCAAGACGGTAATATTTACACCGGCGATTGTTCCTACCCGCACACTGAACTGTTTTCAAAACAGACAATTCTTCATAAAACGCATTGTTTCGATACTTCTCAAAACTTTTAACTATTTTTCGTTTCAACTGCTATGGTGTAAGCACTTCGTAATGAGATAATCGCTTGAGCTAAACTGTAACAATTAATCTTCCAAATAAAGTAAATAAATATATAGACAAATGTCTACTGATAGTTTTCATTAGAGGATAAATTTGTAAAACCAACCTGAGTCATTAGCCGATCGGCACCGGTACCTTCATCATCCTTGAAATCGATGTCCGGATTATAATTGGGCACTAAGTCTTTAAACTTGTCGTCGTCCCTCGTGATACGGCCCTCGGGAGGACCGCTGGCGGCTTTCGAATTTTCCCCGATGTTGGGGTCGTGCTGGTTGAAGACGAGAGGCGTGATGCGGCGCGGTCCGTGGCGGCGGGTGAAGCCGCGGCCCGGGCCGCATGCCGCCGCCGCACCTAACCAC
>DWDZ01000023.1:0-14313 GCA_018245715.1 Passova passova rudex
GTAAGACACAAATAGACAATAGAGATTACTTATCTTTATATTTTTGTTTTAATATTGGTCCCAATTTCAAAACCAATATTTATTTAAATCTAATCGAAAAATACACCGTGAGCCTTAGTCGCTCAAGTAAATGAGTTTTAGGTAGCTATATTTACATCGCAAAGAACGACTTTTGCACATTTTCAACAAAAAACAAATTTATAGACTGGATAATCAGAAGCCCTTACCTTGATAGCTCTGAATGATTCGACATTATCTTATTTCTATCGATAAGCTTCTCAATGCTATTTTAAAACGTCGAGTGGACTGCGACAGTATGTTCAACAAGTAATAACAAAAGTTATCAAAAAGGTACCTAGTACAATACGGATCTAGTACAGCCATTGCAGGTCTCTTAACTAGATGCCTCAGACAAATAAAAAACAAGAGATATTCCTACTATTAAATCGAACGTAGATAAATGCATACGTATTTAAAGTGTCGTCCATGTTCATTACAGACACATGTTACATTATAACTATATTCTGAACCGTCGCTAATTTATTGCTTTCTTTCAAATTAAAATTACCGAAACGCAGATCTTTATGGTAACCAAAGTTTAATATTAGTAACTACTTCAGGACGCTGTTAAGGGTACAAAATGTCTGTCGTCTAGCGTTGTCAGATTAAATAATAATGTAGGTGAATGTAGGTAATAAAAAATTGAGAGAATCACATTTGAAAATTACTTTTATATTGTGGTACTCGTATGGATTTTGCCATTTATCACTTCAAAATGTTCAAATTAGTAAATAGCATTGCCGTCTTAACTTTTACTTTGGTTTTTACACATAAATTACCAACTACGACGCACTCACTATTACCGTATTATTTTTAAACGTATTCTCGTATGATTAGTGTTACATTTATTGTAACGTCCCTTCTTCATTTCTTATTTCTTCTGAACATAAACATTAATATTGTAGATGTATGTATACATACCTTCTTGCCATTAACGTAGAAAACCAGTTCTGTGCAGATACCATCATTTTCGTCAGAGTTAAGGGACTCCATTTTATTTTAACAATGTAATCTTTACTATACTTAATACTTTTCTTTATAAATTGAAAAAATAATATATTTCAAACATCGTCCGCCTTACACCGGCGCACTGAGAGCACTGAGAACCGAGAAGTAAGAATTGTATACCGCGATAGCCACTTGAACTGCGTCAGCGTGTTTAATCATATAATATTTATCTTGTTTTGTGACTTTGTTCTCAATGTGAACGAGCGATGAGACTCGTATATTTATGAATCTGTTATCATATATTTACACATCTTTACTTCGAAATAATTCAAACAAACGGTTAAATATACAACAATGTTATTATCAGAATTAGTCTATCGGATCATTTTGGACATTCTAATGCTAACATCAAATTAATAATAGTTTGATAACGTAACATCACGCCTGTAATACCCGAAGGGGTAGGCAGAGGACGGACCCACTCATAATAAATGCTAATTAAATAAAACCCCGGAGATATCACCAAAACGGTAGCGTGTAGTGGATAAAATTTTACGGATAATTATATATATTATTGGATAAAATTTTACGATTGATTGGGTTATACGATTAAGATTCATGGGATAAAATTGAACTTACATTGTAATTTTCAAAGTGTTCATTGAAAGAGCGTGGTTTACAACGCAAATAGTTCCGTGTAGTTGTCGCATAAATCATTTAAGAAAACTCAATTGCTTAAGGGGTTATACGCAGTTGCGAGGCTTAATCATTCAAGTAAATACACCGGATTGTACTTATATTTATGTATTTCTCTTCCATATTTCTTCTTTCCTGTTTATTATGTTACTAGGTGTGCCCCGCTGTTTTACTCGGCGCCTAAAGGCGCAGTACGGTGTCAAATGTATCGTTTGAAGAATTCGGCTGTGAAATCCAAAAATCTATTTTAAATCTGATTTCAGAGATTTGATGCATTCAAGCCAAACAAAACAAACTTCAGCTCTATTATATTAGTAGTTTTTTATTATATTATTTTTGTATTTGTAGCTGTAGCGGACGTAGTGCCGCACAACTGATTCGTTTTTATATTATAATTGTCCTCCTGTATTTCGTTTTGTGTTAAATATGTATTCAAATCAGATTGTGCGGTTGTTAATTTACAAGTATATCCGTGGGCAAAAAGATATTACACTTTTGCGATATTACTGCAATGAAATGAAAATCAATGTATTTATATCTTTACTTAAATTAATAATTCCTTTCGTTACATATGAACATGATGATAAATATGTCTTTGAAATTTTATACGACATTCCAAAACAAACTCCTACTAAAGTACTGTATTCTGTACTGTAGTCTCAACGTTGATACATCATTACAAATGCCAAAGTGACTAGTTCATCAAAACTCTACATAATTTATGTACATACATAATATGTACCACAAAAACACAAATCCAACTTATCAAAAAAATTAAAAACAAAAATAAATGAGTGTAATACTTACTTATACCTCCATAAAATGGTTTCCGCTCCATCCAGTTTCGTAATATTATGTTCACATAATATCGAAATAAATAAAATAAACATATTTATATGAGTACCAGACAGTATATAACACTGCATTTTCCATCACCAGCTAATATAAATTTGTCACGTGCGATTCGACAACGTGATGACAAGAATATTTAGCAGATCGTGGCACGCACGCGGGGCGCGCTGCAATACTATTAGGAAGTCCACATACGGCCATGCAACAATGTTTTCAATGACAATATAGACGATTCAACAGCATTTAATCAAAACACCCAAACGAAAGTAACTTAAACTCAACTTAACTTCAACTCTCACTCAGTATTACTCTTAAGTTTGCAATATGTCAACTCGATAAACACGTATTTTTCAATGTGCCAAATAATAATAAAGTAATAACAATAATATTAACAACCTAATAAAATTCCCAAATATATGATGTGTATTATTTTCCTTTTACGAAACTACTAAATTTACTACTACAAATTTTTTATTAGACGAGTTTTCCCATGGCAACAATATATTTTTCCGCCAAAAAAGTAGCCTTCTCTTTCCATCTTTTGAACTATATGCACACCAAAGGTCAAATCAATTCGTTGCACCGTGTTGACATGAAAGAAGGACAAACAAACAAACACACTCACATTTATAATATTACAAGCAGCTGTTACCCGCGGCTTCGCCCGCGTATTCTTCACACGCATACCATTATTGTTCCAGTAACGCCGCCTGTAGTGCTTATTTGATTAAAACGTGTTTTCTTGTGAAAATTCAATATTTTCCCGCAAAAACGAGTAACCTATGTTACTCTTCAATCCTTCAATTATGTCCATATCAAAAATCACCTCGAACTGTTGCTCCGTTTTGTCGTGATAGAAGGACAAACAAACAAACAAATACATTTTCACATTTATAATATTAATATAGCGAACTATGATTATTTCAAGAAATCCGGATTTTTTAAGAGGTTCTCTTTCAATTCAACATTGACAATTAAAATATATAACTGAAATTATTTGCGTTTCAAAATATAATTTTAATTCACATTTGAATAGATAAATCACTTCAAACAAATTTTTACAATTGGAAATATGGTTACGCCACAATATTCCACGGAATTCCATTCTTCGTAATGGTTGGTTTGACCTGTAAAAGAAACATCCGATTTCCAATAAAAAAATTAAAGAAACAACAAACACAAATACATGTAAACACATACCGCGCAAATACATTCTATTGATTAAAATGGTTTTGGAAGCAATATTTAAGTATGTGTATAAAAATATTAAAGAACTTTTTGCAAACTCCAGTACAATATATCCACTGTACCTAAGCCACTGTAAGTAAAGCTTACTGTGAAATTTGCATATAATATTAATCTAATCTGAACGCAGGATTATGATACGGGATTTTGCTAAATCTGAATATTAAAGGTGGTAAAAACCATAGTATTACCTGTTCTGTAATATTATCTTCACAAGCCATTCTAATACGTGCGCACGTGGCTGGCGCGTCCAAATCGAAATCTATAGACACGCCTGCGTCAGAACGCGCTGATATTATGGCTTCCCTTATTGCGAAGAATATTGACGCTGCGAGGAACAGCGGAGGTTCGCCGACAGCCTACAATCAACAAATGATTTATAATAATTACAGTCAAAGTAGAAGTTAAATTCGAAATTACACGGGACAGTATTATTTTATTTAAAAAATTGAATTGGAATACAAGAGCTAAAAAAATCTGGCCATTACCTTCGACGAATAAACCGCGCGAGGATTCGGAGCACCTTTAAGTAATGACACATTGAATTCTTTCGGAATATCGGAAAATCCAGGTATCTTATAGGCGCCGGGTCCTCGGGAAAGCACTTCTCCAGTCGGCGAAAACAACATTTCCTCTAAAGTATAAAATCCGTATCCTTGCATGAAAGCCCCTTCAATTTGTCCTATGTCAATAGCTGGATTTAAACTCTCACCAACGTCCATGACGATATCTGTCCTAAGAACTTGATGGTCGCCCGTTAAACAGTCTATAGTAACTTCAGAACATGCTACGCCATACGTAAAGTATTCGTATAAATTTCCGGAATTCGTTTCAGTATTGTATTCAATTTTTGGTGCTGAGTAAAAACCGGTAGCGAAAAGGCATACACGATCTAAATATGCTGCTAAAATCCAATTTTCCCATACACCATTAGGTTCATTATCTTTGTAAGGTTTTAGTCTCTCGTTTATAATATTGCACGCATCGATGACGGCCATTCCATACAAATCTGAACTTATACTTGCGGCTGTAGGCGAACTGTTAGGTACTTTATCTGTAGCCATTTCACTTATATGAATTTTGTTCACGTCGATTTCTAAGGCTCGAGATGCAACCTGGATCATTTTAGTAAAAAGGCCTTGTCCCATTTCAATTCCACCAATCGACAATAAAACAGAGCCATCATTGTATATTAATAATAGAGCTCCTGCTTGCATTAATACGTCTACTTGAAATGATATACCATATTTCGTCGGAACCAATGCAATGCCTTTCTTTTCCCATCGATTGCGTCTGAAATACAATATACAATATAATTATTGTACATATAGCTAGTAGTAAAAATAAAATAAACTTTTTGATAAAGATATATATACTTATTAAAATCTTCAACGTCTTTTTTCCTTTGCCAGTAATTACAATTAGCAATGCACTCATTCCAGCATCGTTGCAAAGTGCAGTAACTGAGAGTTTGGTTATAGTGAGTTAGATTTCCTTCTTGATACATATTTATACTAGCAATCTCTTCATATTGTTTACCTAATACATTCGCAATATTTCTCATTATTACTTCTGCTGCTAGCATCGCTTGCGGTGCACCAAAACCTCTGAAGGCTGTATTAGATGGCATATTCGTTTTACAGACATATCCATTTACTTCCACGTTGGCTATATAATAGCAATTGTCTACATGTGATATTGCTCTTTCCATCATCTGTAATTATAAATGAAACTATTAATTTAAAGTCTTAACCCTTTCCTTCTAATTAAAATCTAATTATGAACACTTACCGAACAAGATATATCCATAGAGTACCCAGCATTAGCATAAATTTCGAATATCGCACCAATCATTTTTCCGTCATTATTAAAACCAACTTTGTATTTAATTAAACATGGATGCCTATAGCCCGTTATTTGCATGTCCTCATCTCTGTCTAGGACTGCTCGAACTGATTTATTTAGCTTGTACGCTGCAACAGCAACGGGTAATGCTAACACTGTTGTTCTCGTTTCTTTGCCACCAAAACCACCTCCAATTCTTTTAACTTTAGTTATTACTTTGTGACTCGGTAGGCGTAAAGCTCTAGCGGCCACTTGCTGTAATAATGAAACAAACAAGTTATAACATTTCTTTTATGTTTACTCCTGGTAATTAGTCTTCTCGTGAAGAATATTAATTATAATCCTACTGCATTCCAATAACAATAACACATGCATTAATATCAAAACCGTAAATCAAGAATATAAATTAAATATAAAGTATATTAATAATGTTCCTTACAGATATTTCAGCGGGATTTTGTGATGTACATATAATTTCCAGCTCATCTTCTTTTCGAATGGCGTAGGCCGATATTGTTTCTAAGTAGAAATGCTCTTGAGCCCCGCTCCTTACGTGGCCCTCTAATACATGATTTGCTTTAGAAAACGCATAATTAACGTCACCTTTAGCAAGTTTTCTTGGATATCCCGCAAAAAACGATTTTTGTTCAATGGCTTCCTCAATAGTTACAATAACAGGCTGTAATTTTTCATAAGTAACAGTAACCAAATCTTTAGCTTTTTTAGCAATACTTTCTGAAGTGGCAATTATGGCTCCTATAACGCAAGCTCGACTGGTCACAATATTTCGAGAAAAAATTTCTTCGTCTTTAATAATTGGCCCCATTCTGTTGCATTCAACTGATAAATCAGAAGCTGACAGAAAAGCCCGCACTCCTGGGATTGATAAAGCTTTACTTGGGTCAATAGCTTCAATCCTCGCATGTGCTTCTGTACTTAACACTAAAGACAAAAAAAGTTCACCTTCAACTACTGGAGTATCATCACAATATATCGCCTCTCCTGTTGCTTGCTTTAATGCAGACATGTGAGGTATTGGCATTCCAACAGTATTGTAGACGCCTCTTTTATTATTTACAATTTCATAAAGTTGAGCACTTTTTGGTTCTATAATACATATTTCCGGTCTACGAATCTCTTTTTCTTTTAATTTATTAGTACATATGTCATTATGTTGTAACATATGGAGATAAAATTTGAAAAACAAACTTAAACTGAGTGATTTCCTATATTCAACCATCCCACCTGGCGCCGATATATCTAACTGCAACTCTTCGTTCAAAGATTTTAATACTAATTGTAAAGTACTTTCGTTCAAAGCGCGACCTTTAAGTAATTGTGATGATTTATTTGCACATATTGTTGTAGGTCCCATACCACCGTAACATAATTTTGCATCTTTTATCAAGTTTGATTCCATCTCAAATTTAATATTAAAAGCTGCCGTCACAATAGAAATATCATCATCTCTTCGTCTGGCTTGTTTATATGCTTTTATATGTTGCCATTCCTCAGTGAAAGGAATTTCGATAGCGACAACCACCTCGTCTTCCTCAAGTGACACTTTTCTATAGCTTATAAAAAAATTCTCATCTATTGTAACGGTCCGTTTTCCACCTTTAGAACTAGACACATGTAGCATCGCTGAACACGCCAATAATATCGGGCTTAAATCAGATATAGGACTTGCTGTAATTACGTTTCCCGCCAAAGAAGCCACATTACGAACTTGTGTGCCAGCGAACCAATGAAGCATATTTCTTATCTCCATAAATGTTTTTCCAGTCTCGTAGCTATCTTCGAAATTATTCTGCAAAAACTCAAGTAAATCTGAAAGTGTCACTGCAGCTCCTACCTTGATACCTGTATTTGTGACCGTTAACGTATTCATTTCCTGAATTAATGATGGGGAAAGTAATACTGGATATCGTTTTTTTTTAAATTTCATTTCTACGCCAATTTCCGTATTGCCTGCAACGATTTTACTGCCTTTCAATTCGGACTTCAATAATAATAGTTCATCCAGAGTTTTGGGACGTATCCAAATACAATTTGCACCCTTATAAAGAATGTAACTGTCTCTATAACGCTGGTTTAAAATTAATTCAGGTGGAAATATTGGTTCTTGTGTAGGACTGTAAGGCTTAAACGTAGATTCCTCAAATAGAGTCTCTTCCTTTTTATCGGTACCATTCTTTAGCCGACAACAATTATCACCCATCATGCAGGTATTACGATTATTATTGCCATTTCCACTCCAAGCATCTACAAACGTTTTAAATCCCTCTAGAATTGGCCTATAACCAGTGCATCTACAAAGATTTCCTTGTAATGCAGTTTCTATGTCAGGATAGCTAATTTGAAGTTTATTTCTGAGCAACGTATACATAGACATAACGATTCCCGGCGTACAGAAACCACATTGAGACCCGTGGGCTTTAGCTATTCTCTCTTGTACTGGATGCAAATTATCATTTGAAGATCCAATGCCTTCTATTGTAGTTACGGCTAATCCGTGCATTGCGCATAATGGTGTTAAACAGGCATTCAGTGCTATGTGTCTGATAACTTACAATTCAGGTCAATTAGATCTCAATAATTAAGTAGACATAACGGAACTAATTAGTAATTACATTTACATGATAATTTCTTAAGTGGTTCCAAACTACTAATATGAACGTTACGGTCAATCCGAATTCAATTTAAACTGTATGAAAAATTGAGGTTACAAAATGCATTACTATTGCTATTGCTTAAATTAAAGTGAAGAATTTTAAACTCCATGCAGATTGCTTCCCTGCTACTACTACGAACAGAATAAGTGTAATGATAGACTTCCGCAGTCCAAAAATATTATGTAGCTATTAGGTTTACGCAATGTAAAGAGTTATAGTCACATGAATTGAATGAACCTTACTGCTTCAATTAAATGTGCTTGTACACTGATGGATAATAATGATTGGACTGTTTTCTCTAAAATCTATTTATATTTAATAAGCATTAGATTAGATGTAGCTGTAGATTACTGTAATACGTATTTATTAAGATTTTCAGAAAAAAAATCTATCAATTTGTATTTCTGTATTTTCAAATAACAAAATATGAAATACCTATTAAAATTGATAATAAATCAATGACTATCGCCACAAAAGACATTAATGAGTCAATAAAACGATATCTTTGTAAACGCTAAAATGTAGCCAATTTGGATACATAGACTAGAATATTCTATTTCATTGTCAGACGCACAAAGTTGCGATTAGCAGTCTAACCGAATGGTAAGACACGTTATACAATTACACTATAAGTACTTCTAAAAGGATACTTGATTCGGTGCTCTTTCTTGACGTAAAATGATACCATGACGGTACACGCGCCACAGCCGCCTTCTCCGCACCCATACTTAGTGCCTGTTAAGTGAAGCTTTTTACGTAAATACCAAAGTAATGTCCATTCAGGATCTGGACTGGATTCTGTTACCTAGAATTGTATAATAATTTTTATTAGACACTACAGTTAAATATTATGCAACTTATAAATAAGTAATAATTTTTTAAAAATCTGAATGTATCTTAAATCTAGCGTGTACCTATGAAGTTGCTAACAGTATTTCAGTTTCAGTATTTTAGCCTGACAAAAGTGTTATCAATGTCTTTATTGCAATATATTTCATGTTAAAATTATTAAAATATCCGTGTCGTATTATCTTATGCAGGTTAAAACTACGTCTCAATACAAGTTCTTTAAATAAAATTTGCATTTACATGAGTAAAACATATTTTGCTTGCAGCTGTTCATTTTCAATTTATAAACACGATCGTATTAAACACTAGCTACCTACCTACATATTTACTTGAAAATAACCTACTATATAATATTATATATATCCATAAATATTATTATTAAAGTTTATAAGCACATTAATGCATTACATTATTATTTTATTAATAAGGTTATACAACTAATTTTAAAATGTTGTAAAACATTTTTAATAATGTAAATAGGTTTATAATATATCATTTAATATGACAAAAGTACACTGGACAAATTCACAAAATAAAATTTACTTACTGATTCAAATTTTTCGTTGTGTATGTAATAGATATAAGATTACTATACAAACTCATAAAATAGAATGTCCTTAATTAAATTTCCACTTCTCTTACCTTTTTCCCATTGACAAAAAATACCAGTTCGGTTTCTACGTCACTAGATTTCAATTCTTGAATCTTGTTCATAATTCTTTGCGTTATTTGAAGTAAGACGTATTTTCACTAGCAGATATTGTAATTGAACACCACAATTCTATATTAACTCAGAAAAATTATGGCACGCGCTATCACGACTAATGTCGTCAGCTGACTGACTGCCAGTGGCGAGACCTATATAACATAAGCTGTTTATATTGTATATCACATCGCTTTAAGAAAAGTATTAAGTGATTGTATGTGATTCGCTCCATAACGGTACCTATGCTTAGAAACGTAACTAAAAAAAAATATTGTACCTGTGTATGTATATGTTGGTATTAAACTGTAGATACAGATTGAGCAGTTAAAAGTCAGTCCGAGTAATTAAATAGCTATTAGACAGAAAAAAATTAAAACTTCTAGAAGCAATTAATGCCAGAGACGATAAGAAACAAGATATATCAATTTAGGTCCCAGAACTTTCAATGAACAGTCGCAACTTTTGTCCTTGGAGAAATTGAATATACACAAACGTACCAGATAGTTAGCATACCATAGCATACCTATGTTGACTAGATAAGTACATCAGGTAACAAGGCCATTGCACTAGTCACTCTACTGTGTGATTGGTGGGGGAAGCTAATGTTAAATCTATATAATAAACGAACTGCGAATCCTTTGATTCGTAAAATAGACGAGAATGTCAGGTCTACTGATTTACAAGAATTTGCCAAGTTACCAAAAATCCTATCTGGCAGCCGATGAAAAAGGGAAAAGTACTAAACACCCCTGTCTTCTTACTATTTCATAAATGTATTTTTTCACGTTCTCCAATTTTGTCCTACTTAGAAGTACAAAATGAGCCTACTACAATTATTAAATAAATTCGCAAACTCGAACTACCTATGAAGTACCTATTAACTGTTGTAAATTTGGAATATTTCCAATTACCTTACTCTAAATTAGATACTTACGTTAATTGGCATTCGCTGGTGTACTGCGTATATTAGCGTGATATGCCGAAAACGATGATATTCTAAGGTTCTGTTGG
Organism: Passova passova rudex; assembly: GCA_018245715.1. Lineage (NCBI taxonomy): Eukaryota > Metazoa > Arthropoda > Insecta > Lepidoptera > Hesperiidae > Passova > Passova passova. The sequence goes on from DWDZ01000023.1 coordinate 10,888, forward strand.
TTTGTTAACATGTCTATTAATCCTTGTTCTGTGGTTTACCTATATCTTTAAGCTGGTTAGTTAAATATCTCTCATAACATGTTTTAAGCGTTTATTCAAGTTGATTAACATCTTGAAGGTCTGTGCAAACGATAACTACAAATTTTTTCTAACATGTTATAATAAAACTTGTAATGTAATTGTCGCAAACTTGAATTCCATATTATTAAACATAAACGCGAAACTGTTGACTATTTACTTAGAGTCAAAGTCCATTTTATTTACTAAACAACATGCCTTTCCGTGTCATATGCACAACACATATACTTCACGAATAATAATGAAATTCGGTGGGGGAAACTTTTACTGACGTTTTTATAAAACAGAACTATCAATACTTAGCCATAAATAAAATTGAAGTGTCTGTCGTGTGATCTCAAAATAATTGTGTGTTCTAACATGCTTTTAGTTATTTACATGATACCAATACCCGAACATTTTTAAATAAATTGTTGTCTGTTTGTTTTCTGTTTGTCTGCGGTAATGGAACTTTGTAACCTCTTAACCGATTTTAATGGGACTTTCACTGGAAGATAGAGAAGTTTGTAGGGCTACATATAGATAAAATTGTATCCCAAGAACATTATCAGTTCCAGAGCGAAAATCGAAAATCTCTTAAAAATTTCGCATAATTGAAAGGTGTATAATGTATAATGTTCGCCCGGGGAAGTACCACCGCCACACCTATTTCTGCTGTGAAGTAATTGTAACAATTATAATCTAATTTGCCTATCTAAAATAATGAATAACGATGAATGGATATGATATAGCCAACCAGTTTTTTTTTCTATATAATAACACTATTCTGAAAATATGGTACCAGCGTAAAAATCGAAATCCCTTGAAAATCACCCAAGATTCTAATTTATCTAGTATCTAAGCTGATGAATAGCCGAACTGGTCAAAAACGACTGGACAGATTTGTGTGAAATTTGGCACACAGATTGTCTACACGCTTGATTAGCATAGATTAAATCAATTCCCACAGGATCAAACTCTGCGCAAGTAACACTGCGGGACACAGTCAGTACTTAATAAGGTATTTCATGGGACATTTTTTTCAATTCTATTTCCAATTAAATCCTGAGAAACAAAACATTCATGAATGGTTTAAATTACATTTTGTCAAGAAAGTTCATAGACACATACTTTTCAGTTGGACATAACTACATATTATAATGAAACATTTGTATATGAAATTTAATTACATTATAATATGTAAATACAGGCATATGTGTGCAATATCAAATTGGTGCAACAATATGCAAACCACTTTGTATATTTCATATATGTATATTTCATGAGTATATATATTAAGCATAATCATTTCCTTAAAATTTAATGACTAAAATTGTAAAATCATTATCTAAATCAATACATAAATAAAAAAAATTTGTCAAATATTTACATAATTTTATTTCTTAACAAAGGATTGAACTTTAACTGATAAAAAATCACAACTACAGTTAATATTTATAGTTTACATAATTAACTAAATCTACTATTTATATTTAACTTTTACTTTGTCAATTTATTTTCAAACACAATTGATTCATGCAGATTTTAAAACCCCTCTCTCCTCTAATTCTTTTTCTATAGCAGTTCCTTCATACCTCATCTTATCTTTTAGTGATTCTTGAAGTAATTGTGCATCAAACTTCTGCCTGGACCATTGCACTCTGCAATATGACCAATAGAGTAATGTTGAAATACTAAAGGTCCCCACTGCAATGTGTTGTGACAGCATTGGTTTGGATGTTTTAATAAAAGACGCTAGACCAGCACCAATCCCAATTGCTATTCCATTCATAAAACTTTCCCGAAAACACGGTATTTTTGATACGTCACGACCAAAAATTACAAGACCCTAAAAATGATACAAGTTGATTAAATGCTAACATAACATTATACAGTATGTAACACATTATAATCCTATGTTCAATATAGTTTTACTTTGACTATTGAGTTTTGACTTTCATTTCCAAACAGATATTAGTCTCTAGGCACAGATTAATAAGGCTTGGAGGTGATAGTCGCGGACCTACTTTATTATGTGAGACGAAGGTTTAGGTAAAAGGAAGTCATTAACAGCACTGACAGTCTCCCTGCAACATTTACTGATTATGTATATGCAAATGAAAATAGTTGGGAATTTCAAACGCATGTAATAAATCATAAAGAGACACCCCTAATGTTAAGCTGAAATTTATTTTAATTTCTCATATAATTTGGTAAACTACTATCTTTAGCAGTCTGGAGCATAATCCATGTCAATGGTAAATGTGTCATTATTCAAAATATTGGATATCATTTCATTCATTTGACTAATTGATTTTGAAAATCTGTTCCAACAATTTCAAGTAATAATCTTGAGGTAAAGCTCTGTCTAATTTTTTCCTCGCTCTTTACATCACATCTAAAATAGTAAGTGTTTCATGACCGCAAAAATCATGCATCGTTGCTGCTTCAAAACTTAATCTCTATAAATTAAATTTAAAACTAGTGGACTTCTGTTTCATTTCAAAAATTATGACAATTGTTTTGTTTACCTGTTTCTCATCCTCGTCTTCTTCCAACATCCCTTTCACAACGGTATCCATTATAATTTAATCGTTATAACTGAGTTTTAGGTAAGCTCTTAATCACAGTTTTAATAGGGCTTTTCAGTAAAAAAACAATTTTTCCCTGTAAAATATAATTAATTCGTAGTTCTTTTCCAGGTTATGTTTTGTCCTCGGTCAGTTTCGGTGTCTATCTCAATAATCAAATGTATAATCTTTTTCTCGTGTTTATATAACACTATATTCTATGTGTACACACAGATAATAAAGTGATAAGTATATTTATTTCAAAGGCAAAATGTAGTAGCAGCTGTACACTCACTGCGAGAAACCACAAGGAAGAACGAGCGTGAGAGTGTAGACGGTAGTAGCATGAATGTAACACCGCGACACAGGCTTCTCAGGCTAGACATAGCGAATACTCTCGAGCGAGAATGTACAGCCGCCGCTATAGAAATGAGTGATCCCTGATTCTATATTATACAATTATACCTATGATATCGGTGATATATACCTATTATGTTGGTGATATATTAATTTATTCTGTGTGATGTAAAATCACATGTTTAATATCAAGAATAAGGAACAAACTATGGTATAAACATTTATATGATTTAATCATTTGAACCGTGTTCAATTAATGTCCAAATATTGTTAAAAACAGTTAAAAATACTGATAATTTTCAATCGATTTGTTATACAAATTGGTTTCTCAAGAGAACCAAGGTACCGATTTCTTAACATCTCTAAAAACAGTGAGACCGCGTGGTCACACACGTAGCATCACGTCGGGGTCACCAATTTGGGGCACTGTAGGCCACCATAT
>DWDZ01000024.1:0-14309 GCA_018245715.1 Passova passova rudex
TGAAAGTTTAGTGTACAATTCTACTATTGGTTTTACAATAAAATGTTGAGAGTATTGTGATTATTCAATTATGAATGTTTAATGCATGCTGTGTGTGTTAATTAGTACTTATATGTTAATATTTATTGGGGTGATATACACAAGCTTTTTATTGGCCAGGTTAATATGTTATATGTATATTGAAAGGAAAGTTGTTCATAATATTTGTCTTGAGAGTTATCAGCATATGACATGCAACCAATATATAAAAGAGCTGTCAATGTTTAACCGATTCAATTAACTGTATAGCTTGGTTGCAAAAAATGGCTATCCAATTCCTTATGTCAGATATATAATATTAAATGTTGTATGATACAGAAAAATAAAATTTATGAAGGTCAAATATTTGACTCAAGTATAAATAATTTTGACAGCAGATATATATTTAACAACGGAAACAATGTTAGGAGTTTAAGTTATGAGTGATTGTATCAGTTAAAGGTGATTTATCTAACATGTCATATTATGGAATGTAGAAACATGTGATTTAAAAATGTTTCATATGACATTCCAATATGTTCATACATAAGGCTAAATGTGATTTTGTAGTTAGTATCATACAAGCTTATATGCTATAATAAACTCAAAAGAGGAAGAAAATCTTAGGAATAGATCTATGTGTTAGAATTAGTATTATTTGCTAGTGTAATAGTTGTATGTGGAAGTTTTTTTTTCTTACTTGCATGCTTATCAATGTGCAGCGCTGTTTTAAACATCGAGTACTCTGCCTTGCTGTCAAGAAGTTGACCTTCATTTTGTTGGCCATCATTTTTTATATTCATTCATTTTGTTTGATATATATTTTGGGCAATTTTTTTTTTAAATTTTGGCCATGTACACGCATATGTTATATGTACGAATCGGTGACTCAGTACGCGCGCGCGTTGCTAAACAACAAGGCATTACGCGTAGCCGGCTCCCGGGTTCACTCCTGCACATTTTTGGGCAAAAATGAGCGTCAACTTCTTAATTAGATAGTGAAAACTAAGAATATAACGAGACTGCATCTCAATTTAGAAAGTAGTGGTAGAGATAATTGCACAAACTTTGGTCCGTGTAAGACCCGACAAGAGAAAAGAAGTTGATGTTCTTTTTGTGGTTGCAGGAGTACGAAGGGTCCGGTAGGGGGAGAATTGAGGAGGGTGACAGGGGATACCCTTGTATACATTGCGGCGCGACGTTTCCACACCAGAGCAAATTGACCAGGCACATTTTGACGACTCACACCCTCGATACTTTAAAATACCGCGATGCTATACTAGGTAGGCCGATGGGCTTGCCCTTGATTGGACAATTCACTGAACCGACATACATGGGCATGCCGGTTGAAGAAGCACCCATCGATTTGGATATCGGTCCCGTGGAACCCGGGAATGTGGTGCTGTGCAAGTTTTGCGGCAAGAGTTTTCCGGACGTGTCATCGCTCATAGCCCACTTGCCAGTACACACTGGCGACAGACCGTTCAAATGTGAGTTTTGTGGAAAAGCATTCAAGTTGAGGCATCATATGAAGGATCACTGTAGAGTACACACAGGTAAGCATTATTACTATTATTATTATGAAATTGTTAATGTATCTATAAATATTGATATTTTAATAATTGGTGACTTGTATCTATAAATATTGATATTTTAATAATTGGTGAGTATACCATGTTATACAGTTTGTACATATTTGATTATTGTTTGCAGGTGAAAGGCCTTTTCGTTGCGTGTTGTGCGGTAAAACATTTTCGCGGTCGACCATATTGAAGGCGCACGAGAAGACGCATTATCCAAAGTACGCTCGGAAGTTCCTGTCGCCGAGTCCCGTGGACACGGAGGAGGAAAGTCCACATCAGTAGACCCGCGACGATTGTAGTGCACTAATTTATTGGATTATATTAGCCAATAATTTGAATTATTGGAAATAGTCAATGGCGAGAGTTAAATGAAAAAATGAAGGACAATATGTTGTAATTAGTTAAGAATGTGATTAAATGCCGCAACTGTGATCTGAATGATATGAATAATATTTGATATTTCACTAATAGATAATTGACACACAAATGTTAACACTTCGATTTACTTGAATGTCAGAATTCAGTTATTCTGTTCGCTTCGTGAAGGTTTTGTCCGTTAGGTGCTGTCTTTACGCCTTAGACGATAATAATTTTATTGATTGATTTTATGATGGTCTTTTAGGTGGCGTAGCCAAAGTTAGCTAGAAAAATAAAACTTCTTTTTAATTGATATATTACTTAGATACTGCTTTTTGTTTTTTATCGCTCGTTTTCAGATCTATTATAATTGTAGATAATTATAATATCATAAAGAGGTCACCGAAATCGTTTGGTAGTAATAAAAAGGAAAACTAACATTGACGGAAGGAAAATGTAAAATATTGTACTAATTTAGAACTGACATAATCTTTAGGAACTTGCATATTTATTAAAGTAGTTCAGTCTGGATTGATTTTATGAACCAAATTGAAAATCGAGTGCGAGTGCTTTAATTGTAATTATTAGAGAATATACGAGAATTGCACTCACTATAGATCTTATCGATAACATTTAGGGATTTGAAGTTTTTACTAATTTTACGTCTTCGAAGTTAACAAAGCACGCTCCCCCTGAGGTAATTCAAAAGCAATACTAAGACATATAAATGTAAATACATATAGTTTGATACCTAATATCGGTTTTTTAGGAAATTTATTAGGACGTAATGCTTCAGTAGCTCTAACACGGGGAGGGATGTCGATGTGTGATCAAGGGAATCAAAGCTTTAAGCGCCGTTTTAGTTCAATCGATCTTAATACCATGCCTCTTCTTCCGTTCAATGTATCCTTCACTCTAAAGATAATTCGAAAGCTTAGGTAGTTATTTACTGTTTATTCGATAGATTTTCGGCTATTTTAGGTAAATGTTTGTTACATATGAATGTTGACTTGGAACGTAAGAGGCATTGTATCGACGTGTATTTATAAATCGTTTATCTATTTTCGTACTGAATATCCACATTATCACGTTATTTTATTAGGAAGTCTCAAATGCCATGTCTTACAAACATTGAACAAATAACAGAGCATTTGAAACCTTGTCACAGTTGCTGTGTCAAGAAATCAAACAGAGTCAAATACAGGGATATTTTATGGATTCATTTATTTGACATAGATACCACAACTTATTATTTACGATACAGTCTTGAAGCATACGGAGCCCGCACCGGGCCTCGACTACACTATGTATCGAGAGTATATACGAATTGCCGACATCACAAATGGGAAATACTAAAGCTTTGATTTATTGATTGGAAGATGGATAATATTTTGTTTTTTAGAGCACGGCGGAACGGAGCGATGGAAATCGTATAATGATGTTTCGATTTCGAATATCTTCCTAACTAGTTGCAATGTGAGATGAAATGTGACCGTTGAAATCATTTCGGCCGTGCACTAAATATTGTTTAATTACATTTTATTCACATAATTTAAAACTAGTTGTAGCCTGAAGACGGTACACAGTTCCGCCGCTAATGTTTTTATTGTTATCCTACCTATCTTTTTGTTTTTAAATCTGTTGATATGCTAACGGTACTCTGGCTTGATCACTCTCGTATGATAATCAATTAAGAATAAAGATGGAAGAAAAATATATAAAATATACAGGATTTCTAATCTATCGACATACCTGATCTTTTCATAATCTTTTGTAGGTCATAATTACATATCATTTTATATCAAATCAAAACACATAATATTTCTCAAAAAATTAGAATGAAATATTTAAATTTACATATAACATTGGTTTCAAGTGTAGGCGTTTTAATGACTTATTAATATATTTATATAGTAGAGAATAATAATTGAGTTATTTATTTACATTTGGAATTATATCAATTCAAAGTATTATGGTAATTTAGGAAAACATCTGTGATATATAAAAGTAGGGTTACGAAATCTGGGAGTGACAATGTTGATCTCAGATTGTGATTTCAAAAAATTAAGGATTTAATGGTTGAAGCTTGTGGAAAATTATTATTGAAATTGATTTATGAAATACTAGTACATTAAAATATAAAACGGGCTTCGCTCTAGGTGTGTTTTCGGTTATTTTAATCAAGCGTATTATTAGGTTACTTGAAATGTAGGTACAACTTTTCAAAGACTTTTTTAAAATAAAACTTTATGGATAAGTGAAAAGTTGATATTTTTAGCGGATCTCATTCTTTTTTTAAGAACTATGTTGCCTCTAGATATTAAGGCGGGTATATTTTATCGTTTGCCAAATTCATAGTCCAGATAAATGTAATGTACTTACTTTTACCCTTGATTTATTTATTTGACGCCTCACATTCCTTAGACTTTCCAGTTACACGAGGAGTAATTATAATGTTGAATGCCACCGATATTGTGTAAGTGCTATGTATAAATTTATTCTTCGCGTAAATGATAGAATCGAAACTTCGGCGTGGGATAGTCACGAGTACCGTAGCAATTCAAGTTTTCTTTACGATTCGGAATGGGATGTGAAATTAATGTGGAAGTGATCCTGTGGGTAGTGTCCTTAGGAGGCTCTTCCGATGCACCCGGTATTTAGATAGAGATAGGATTGCGCAGTATTTGTCTAAGGAACATTTGTTTTAAACTTGTTACGATATTTTTATCTAGTTGATGAGATCGCGTTATGAATACTGGTCATTTTAAGAGTAATAACAACTTAACATTCCATAGAGTTACGTGGATGTTTAAATTTACTTCAATTCAGCGGGATTGAATGTATCAGAGGCTGTATCGTTATTTTTCGATGACGTGTACTCGGATATAACTATGCATTTAAGTGAATTTGAACAGCCATACATAGTTTGGTATCTATTGTTTTAATAGTGAATGATTTCTTATACTTCCGTGTGAAACGTTAGAGAGTATATGTGATGCGGTAATGCACAATTTAATTTTTGTCTGCTCTTAAGGTCACTCGTAAAAGAATATTAGGATATAGATCGGTAGATGCGCTACTTCCCGGAGCTAGGTCGGATGGAGAGTTATTATGCAAGTTATAAGAATATAAAACAAAATCAATAATGTTGCTATTTGAAAAGCTGCACTATTATTATTATTATTATTATTTGGAGTCGAACGTTACCAAACTGTACAGCAATACTGCAACCTTAATTCATGTTCCTCTTCTTGTTTTAAGAAAGATTGAATATTTACAATTTACATAAAGAAGTAATAGCAATAATTAAATGGTTAATAAAGATGCGAATAAAAAAATTTGTACAAGTTTTTATCGAAATAGTTTTTATAATAGAACAGAATGCAGTAAAATAGTATTTTGTTTCCTAACTTTCAGAGATACTATTTATTGATTAAATGATAATTAATAGTTGTTATAATTATATTTCTATATATTCACATGTACATAGGCAGCGTGGTAAATGTGTTAGTGAATTGTATTTAAATGTACAAGCAATAGTTATTATATGACCCCCAAGTGCAGTTATTCAAATTTTAACATTCGCCAGTTGTTGCCACGTCCCTGCAAACTTCACACGCCGTTAGCACAAATAAGATTATATAGTTACATTATTTATATGATATAAAATTTATTTAAATATATGTATTTTCCGGGTATCTATCCAACATGATAACTATTAAAACGAAAACTAGCACGAAACGTTTCATGTGTTTTAATAGTTACAAATTAGATTCGTTTTTATAACACAATTGTGACCACAGTTTTATATTTAGAGTGCCTCTTGCCTATATGAGACTTATATAAAGGCTGCAAATCACGAAATATACATAGTTTATGTAGGGGATGAAATATAGACACATTTAAAATTTTATGGTTAAAATTGTAAGTTGCGTTATGATATGTGACTTGCATCGTTGTGCATCCCGCGAATATGCATCCTTGAGAACATCCAGGGACCTCGGCGGCCGCTGCCACGCAGTGCCCGAGTAATGGAGCCAGTGAATATTTCTATGTTGATACGCTGAACAAATGTGCCAGTGCTAACCTATTTAACGCGACCAATAACACTACGACTATAGATTTTTTCGAAAAACATTTAAACCTGCTAAGATTCATCCACGAGGCGATCGGTGCCACGATCACGTGCGCAAACACTGGTTAGTTGTGGTTAACTTACTATTTTAAGTGGCATACCTAAATATAGAACTTATATTGCAATTTTTCTAAGTTCCTGTAGGTGTATTAATTATTGTATATTGGTACAATTTGTTTTATTAATTATAATAATTTGTTTATTGTAACTTATTTAGGTTAAAAGTTTTTGTGACTACCAATTGTATTGGCATAAGATACACTGGGGAATCACTTTCGACACGTATATTGAGATCTGACACGGAACTGTTCGCCTGCGAGATGCAATATGGAAATGGGTGTTCAGATTTAAATACACGTGGCGTAAATGATTTTGTGTATTATGTGTAATGAATTATATTCAGCACAAGTTCAAATAATGTAGGTCCACTTTTTTATAGAGCTTAATAATCGTTCCTTCCTCATAGAGAAACGAACGACTATTTCCCTTAAGCCGTTTTATTTAACATTCATTGTTGACATTTTAGAATAGACAAATCTGTTTTGCCTTAACATTATTATTAATAGTTCATAATGTTGTAACTGAGAGCGGTATGATTTTGTTGAGAGATACATACAATATATCAAATCGGTCGAGGATCAAATTGGTATAGTGTTTCGTCAATTGTGCAACAGTAAATAGACCCGTCACTGTTGGTCATTGTAACTTTTGAAACAAATATAAGCATATCATAGCTGTAAAAATACAATTTTGACAAATAAAAGCTCTACAATCATTACAGAACCATTATTTCAATTAAACCCAAAACGTGGTCACCGTTGCAAGGACACTAACAGGTATGTTTATGAAATCGTCACCGAACATTTCACTTACACGGCGATAATCCAAATGTGATATTTGCTTTTCAGATGTGCTTGGACATGTCGTGCGGCTCGCCGAGCATCCCGAGTCCCATTCCATCGCGCAGCCCGACTGCGATGCCGCTTTGGTCGCCTCTGTTGGCTCTTCAGGCGTGTCGCTTGCGCAGGTACTTAAGCGACGACTGTATGACCTATCAGAGCCGCCACTTACTTCATACAGATAGACGCCGTTGCGGCGTGTGCCTCGCCTCTTTCCCTTCCGCTTGGCTGCTCGAAAGGCACGCGGCTCTACAACACGCCTCACAGTCTTCGTGTGAAGATAAACCATTCGTTTGCGAGCAATGCGGACAGAGTTACAGATACAGATCCGCATACGTTAAACATAGAGAGCAAAACCATCGCGCGCGGTTACCGGCCGACAAGTTGTTTACGTGCGACGTATGCGGTATGCAGTTCCGTTATCTTAAATCTTTCAAAAAACATCGCTTGAATCACACTTTGGAGAGACTCCACACAAAAAATACAGATCATCCGGAAGGAATGGACCAAGTCACCAGCACGAACGAGGTACTGATCGGCCAATGCGGGGAAATGGATTTGTCTATGAAGAAGAAAAACAGGACTGAGCCAACCAGAACTCCTCCCATTGAAGTGATCGGTGATGCAGAACAAGATAGCACTGTGGACTCGAACGGACCCACTGACTCGTCCGTTGTAACCGTCGATGACTCCACTGATTGCAGAAATTCAAGTACTGAGGGTGAATACAAAAAAGAAGAGACCGCGACCGAAGAAAGGAGACGCGTACCCGTATCTTTTGCTAGCGTCAGCTCCATCGCCGATAGCTCTGAGAATGAGTCGCGGGGCGACTCCAGCAAACTCGACGCGTCAAGCTCTCATTCCGGTATACTGGGTTTCTTGCAAAACGAGGAGAGACAGAGGGATAGGGAGAGACGATTCGCATGCCCTTTCTGCGGCAAATGCGTTAGATCAAAGGAGAATTTGAAACTGCACGTTAGAAAGCATACCGGGGAACGTCCGTTCGTGTGCCTGTTCTGTGGCAGGGCATTCGGAGGGAAGAGCGACCTCACTCGCCACCTGCGCATCCACACCGGCGAGCGGCCCTACCACTGCGAGGCGTGCGGTAAGTGTTTCGCGCGCGCCGACTACCTCTCCAAGCACCTCACCACCCACGTACACAACGCACGCTGATCGCCGACCGCGCCGTCCTCTTTTCAATCTATAGTTAATGAGTAACCGACTTATATTATTATAACAGCAAATTGGAATATTTTTTAAAACATTTTTAAACTTTACAACGTTATTATGAATATACCTAAAACAGGTCTAATAAGAAATTTACATTGCTCTTTGTTTTCGGAGTGGTATTTATAGTTTACAACATAATTTTTGATATTTACTCTATATGAAATATTGAGAACAAATGAATTAACATTTATGTTTACTCCTAAGCAATAAAAACAGATTACATTTATACAGCACACGTCACACTACACATGTTGATGAGGGTTAAAAACATACATGATTTTGACTTAATTTTGCCTTTTTAATTGTGTATTGATTTTGTTTGAAATGTTCTGGTTGTCTAGACTTGTATGTTATTTTACTTTGAAATAAATTTTTATATTATTGATTTATAGTAATCGTTTAGGTTTTTATAGATTAATGTGATTTATGATAGGTCTCACGATGATTCATCGCTGCAAGCATGACATCAGTTAAAAGATCGATCGAGTTGAATTTTAAAAATTAAAACATATTTTATGTTCAAAAATTTCTTTTGCCATATATTTTTAACATTTGCACTTTATTTTAAGATTCGAGGACTCATTCCATTGAGGGGAATTAGGAAAATTGTAGTGGTGACGATAGATAAGTAGGAGAATGCAAAAAGCTGTGATTCATATGATTAAGATCAGTCAACAAGTTTTAGAACATCGAAAATGTTTTATGTAATTTAATCTATAATAATATTATTGTCTAGAGATAAATTAATTATAGGTTTAAGAAATCTCTCTGTGCCAAAATATGTACCTCATAAAAGTAAACATTGAAGTAGATAAACTAATTATCTAGACTTGTTTGTACACATTTTGTTTTAAATTTCGTTGTTATAAATATCGAATTAATGGTCCAACTGTTGTTCGTTTACTTATCTTTATTAATACCAATCTGACTAACATATATTTTATTTAAAATACTTACCCGCAATAACGTTCTCTTTCTTTTATTCACCAATACTGCCTCGTGTTTTTATTTTGGTCTAGTAAGTGCTAACGTTGTGATATCTAGGCTTTGTAACGTTATATTAAAATACCATAACACTATACAATTTGAATTTTCAACAAAAAAAATCTGGCATATTTTAATCATAAATAATGTTGCTCGCGCTCTCTGCGTGCATAACTTCAAGAAAATAATGGTATCGTATTTATGATTACTTATTTTGCTGCATTTATTTCAGTTTTGCTTATAAATGTCGCTTTGACAGAATGACTTTGGCTTTGACAGCTCACGACACAGTTTTACAAGTTCCATTCCTAGCAAGCAGAATTAATGTAATTGTGGAATTCAAGTTTCTACCTACTTGTCATAGTGTATTAAACAAACGTTTTTTTTGCACTTGTAACTGAATATGCCGTGATGTCCTCAGTAAATAATTATCACATTAAATAAACCACAATTTAATGTCAATGTCAATTCGACTACATTAAATTTCTCGTGCAATCATTCAATATGTAGTCAATCAAAAAATATATATTTGTGTATTGCGGGTCTGTATTTAAAATAATACCTCTAATGGTGTAGCTACATTGATGGGATTTGGTAAATGTTCGCATTGTCGCAATACATCGAGTCACTTACTTCTCGTATACATTGTATTAACCAATAGAATATTGGGATGATGGGATGTGTGGAGTAATGAAAAAATATTGTAGATCAATCTATAAACAAGAAACCTGAAGAACTCGTAAGACGTCCGTTGCGATCGTTTCTTAAATTTCATTAGCAACGCGATTGAATAGTGGTGCCAGTACGAATTGCTTAATTGTTCGGTAACGTGGACAAGCTTGGTTTTCAGGATATAATATTGCGACTATATAATATAGTAACAGTAAAACAAAAGTACCAGTACAACTTTTGCAATTTTTATGCAATACCGCGATACAAATATTCACCCTGCAATATAGCTGCACCATTGCCCACGAATACAATTGTTGTTGGTAATTTATTATTGTTATGATCTTACATTTGGTACAGCTTCCCTATACAGGTACAAATAGTAAGAGTATCTGGTGCTCCAGATGCTGAAATATCATAGATAGATGAACCTATTCTGAATCTGAGAACAAAGCTCAGAATTGACGATCTGGAACTACAGGTGAATAAATATATTTTTCAATATTTCTACATAAAGAATTATACAACGAAATTATCCGGCTGAATACTGAAAGAGAATACAGGTAACAAAATCCTTTGTAATATATTTTTTTTTAAATAGAGTTCTTATTATTTTACGAACCGGTACTGAGCCAGGATATTTTTTGTATTAATTATTTTTTTAAAGCATAATACAATATTACTATACAAATTAAATTGCAGAAAATAGTGACATTGCCAGAGGGATATAAATAATAAGTAAAATTTAGGTAATCAAAAACGTTTAGTATAAACGACAAGCAATACTCGGATTTATAATTTTTTACCCAAATACTCTAATCACAATTGTGAGTTATAATTGGGAATATTATACAAAGTTATTAAGGGTTTGGCAACCGTGTGGGTGCACTACAAAATTCGGCCATGGAAAAGCTGTCGCGTTATCAGTTTTAATATGCTCTCGACAAGTCGTTCCAATAGTACCATCGAAGTAAATAATGTAAGACGCATTAATTGTGTATATGTAGATATTTTGCCATTATGTCAAATTTATATTATAAAATAACTATTCGAAATTGATGTTGACTGTTTTTATAAATATATTGGCAGTAGATACTTGATGTTGTGGTGTAAATTAGTGTCTTATAGACTTAAGGTCATTAACCACTGAAAGGGGCCGCAAGTGGAATTGTCGTTGCATCGAGGCGATCTTGGATAGACGCGTTCTATATAGCGGTACCTTTGAATGGTTCATTATTTTGAATTCTCGTAGCGTTTAATATTGGTGTGGTCTACTTTATATGTTCACGTAACGTATTTAAAATTATTATTGTAATTTATCTAACTCTTAAATCAGATTCTAAAGTATAGCACAGCAAAATTGTAAATATGGGAGTGCTACCAGGTCAAATGTGATAAACTAGGGTTTAAGTGAATTTTGTTCAGTGTCGATTCAGCGAACAGCTACAGATGACGACATCTTACCAATTTGTTTCTGAGTTAGCTTGAACATATCTTCACAACGTTGTATTGAAGAAGCCACAGGTGTTTCGTTTTTTTTTTGGAGATAATATTGTTTTCCGTTGACTGTGAGCTTATGGGCATTATTTATTACATTTATTTATACTGTAATGTGAAGCGTGAAAGGAATGTAGGTGTTTCGTATAAGAGACATCCGAGCAAGGGACACGTGGTAATTACGTTCAATTTACGCACAATTTACCAGTTTACGAAGCGTTTATAATATGTACATCTCCGTCCAAATAGTATTTATGTTTTAATTTCGATAAAAAAAGATTAAGTTTTACCTATCGATACGTATTTGTAATCGGGTTATTATTGGTTGATCTAAAATTATACATTTTATTCTGTGTAGGAATTTAAATTAGTTTACATTTTACTCTTGAACTTACGATCTAATTTCCATTCCAAATTTTTGAAGTAGATAAATACCAATTTACTTTAACATCGGTCTAGAAAATTTTGCTATAATGTTAAACTGGTATATTTATTCCTTAAAACTTCCCAATGTTTTTATGTAACAAAATATTATCTTACGGAAACTATCATGCAACGTAAACTCCAATACTCCAAAACTATTTTTTTGAGAAAGCCTATGACAGTAGGTATCAGATTTAATTACCAAAGTGGCAAAAATGATTAGGTATTGTTTGCAATCAATTTCATTTGAATACTGGCGGCCATATTTTCCCATATTTCAATTTATTTATATATTATAAACACAGGTCTAAATAGTATATACATATATAATATTCAGAATTTAATATATTATATAGCACGAACTTGATAGTTATCTCAAGTAAAGCAGGATTTGTTTTGTTTTAATCAGTTGAAAATTAAGGAAGCTAACACTGTTAAGAGGCGAGATGTGCGAAGCAGTGACCAATGTGTCGCTCTCAAGGTGAATGATATTATTACCATGCTCATGTTAATTGAACGTATATTTGTTATTACAATTATTGTGATATTACTATAAGTTGATACCGCATAACGTTTAAAAGCAAGAAATCCACAAACAAGCCAACGATGAACGAAGCTAGACTGATTTTCGGGTAGAAGTAAGATAGGCCAGAAGTTTCGCAGTCAATAAGTAATATTAATGAATAGGTGTTGATTTTAAATGTTTTAAAAGCCAAAATACCAGTCTCAATAGTTTGCGACATAAAACAATAAGAGAGTTTATTTAATTTTTAAAGGTAACTTATACAGAATGTTTTATATACCGACCTTAAATTATTTTTCAGATGTATTGATTTTTATACAAGTCCATATACAACAATGCATAGCGGTAAGTGTAGTTATCGTAGATGGGTCTATTAACCGTGTGGTGCTACAAAGTGTAATGATATGTGATAGAAACATTACTACAGAGACATTTTATTTATTGAAGCTTCCATAGATAAATATTATCACATAACAATTATGATATTACAATTTCAGCAATAACTTGGTTAAGGGATTTTGCATAAGGTCTTATTTTCCAGTATTTATAAAACGTTGTTCGTATTGCGTGTCTCTTAGAAACCAAAGTATTTGATATGTAGGGGATGTGTTGTAAAATCATCGGTGGCTTATATTTGGTGTTTAAAATTATTGTAAAAATTGTAAAAAGTCGACCAAACTTAGCGATCTTGTTTGAGCGAGTTTGACTTTATATTTGGACTATTATCTTCTTATGTTAAAAAATCACAATTTGACGATAACAAAAGTGTAACCATTACGTTGAAACATTCTAGACACTGCTAGTTAGTAAATATTTATTTTGTTTGGGCTCGATCAAAGCCACTCATTGTAATATACAATATGTTAACTTGTTTTATGGCCTTACTCATATTACAATTATGTATGTCAAAATAAATTTTAACCATATTATGTTTTCGGCATATTCTAAACCGCTGTACTTTTTTTTTTTTATATAAAGGGAAGAAATTATATTTTGTTTAAATGTAATTAATTTATACATTTTAATCGAATAATTTTAATCAGAAATACTAGGTTATAGTACATACTGTTATATAATATAATATATTTTTTTTACTGGTGTATTTCAGATAATTATTGCTGTTAAACAGATAGTCCTGTTTTATAGTTTTAACACGGAAATCTTATTAACTTTTATATAGGTATTTCAAGATTATTTTATTTGGCAACAAGTCAAACATTTTAACTATAAATCAGTCCATTTAATTATTTTAAATCTCTTGTCCATTGTCCAATCTAACTTAGGTATAATAATATTTTGGATGTGTATTACGCCACATTCTAAATTAAAATTGCTATTGTGTATATTATTTCATTAAATATTGATGTGCAAAATTATAGTAAATGTCTTGGATCTCTAAAATTAAGAAAAAAAAAGACAAAAACACTTTACGAAATTTCTAAATGTGCAATAAATGTGTGTGTTGTAGTGTTACCATTAGGCGTAAAATTTTTAAGCTATAAAATATGGTTACCCTTAGTTTTTGGAGCAGATGGAAAAACTGTTCTATTTCAAATGTGCGTTTTAATATATTGCCATGATCTCATTTTCAACGGTAACCATATTTTTAGTGTGTTAATGAATATTTGGCACTTTAAAAAAGGCACATTTTCCTATTATAATTGAAAAATGGTTTGAAACGTGTTGAAATGGATTTGTTGGGTAATTTAATTTCGTAATGAAATATATTTGTTTCATTAATTAAAGTTCTTTTATTTTACCCTTCTCGCTCCTCTTCCAATTTTCTTTTAAAATAACTTGAACTTGTGAACCCACGCTCTTAATTTGTTTTCTACCATTTTGTTGGTCCACTGTTGGACCGGGTCTCCTCTCATAGTGAGAGGGATTTAGGCCTTAGTCTACCACGCTGGTCAACTGCGGATTGGTAGACTTCACCCACTCGAGAAAATATTAGATACATAATTTATAACATCTTTTATTTGTGCAGGTTT
>DWDZ01000025.1:0-14183 GCA_018245715.1 Passova passova rudex
TTTCGCTTTTATAATATTAGTATGGATATGAATAAGCAATTGTTCCATTGCAATTTTATGCGATACCGTTGTAAAATTTTGTTGTTAACGATGATGATGTTACAAAACAGTGCTAGTGTGTTTTGTCTGAAAGATTTAACAACACAGATAAACTTCATTAGTAATCTAATTAACATACGGCTTATATTTTTAAAAGCATTATAGCCTCGAGAAAGATAAACAGAGTAAAGACACATTAGTGAGGCAAATAAATCTGAAGAAACCTCATCTAACAAATTTTACAATTATAAGTGTAATTCTGTAACTAACCAATTTTTATATTTAAAAAATGTTACGAAAAACATAGTAGTGAAAGTTCTAGCGACATTTTAATAGGTACACGCGACAGGTCAAGGTTCACTAGCAGTCCACAGCGCCATGGCGTATAGCAATTGTCATTTAGGCCAATTTGTGGAATTAATATCCAATGTGTGCTGTGCTACACGTAGATACATGCTTGATTTAATTGGTACGCTGTAATTCGAGTCTAAGTAGATTAAAATTACAAGAATAGCAAACGTTGTCGTTAAGTATGTATAACATGAAACCATCTCTTAATTATACTACGGGCCCGAGGTAGGTGGGTGGGTATATACTGTACATATTATTATAATGTTTACGTATGCATTTATAGAGATTATACATAATCCTTCGATGGTCGTATGGGAACAGTCATACCTATTGTCGTACTACACTGCAGTATATTTTTGAAACACAACGTTATCTGGAACCGCAGTAAATGTCAGCGAGTATAACGAGCGGCACTAAAATAATTATAAATCCCAACCACTATCAGTTATCGTTATCACTATCGCAATTCAAACAGAAATCCAGAGATAGCAACATTTTGTGAGATGCCATATCAAGTTGTCTACAAAGTGTATTTATTTCTGATTGCGCTATCTGCTGGCGATAACTTTTTACCATAATATCTGAATAGTGATGTTCACAGCAACAAATGATAACAATTGTTTCAAAAATATATTCATAAATGAGACGTTATCGGCTGTTTGTTTTGTTTTGAAACGCTCAAATAAAACAGCAGCGCTTTTAATACTGGATTTGAAAGTGCAATTTATTTTATGTTTCAAATGAATTTATTGAACAAGCATTAGGTGGTTACTTGCGAGCACAATATGCACACGGCACGTATTATGCGTATTCATACTGCAGCTGGCCGTAACATAGTTTGAAATATTCCCTGGTGCAATATAAATTCATTACGGTTGCAATTTAATTAGTTTCACTGTATATTGTGTTTTTGCACGTTGCTATCACACTTTCTTGATATAGTAAATAAGCAAGTCGGAAGAAACTTATAAGTTTCTAGACTACAATCGTGTAAAAAATAAAAGAACTTTAATATATAATTGAGCAACGTCATTGGCAATTAATAATAATAAATATAACAAATAATGAATATCATCAAAGACAGACAGACAAATTTACTTTTACATTTATAATATTAAGTACAATTAGTAGGACTTAATAGGGATTAGTGAATATGGCGATATTCGATAATATTATTTTATCAAAATGATTATCATAATATTCAAATATAGCTAATCATATTTTAAAACAAATTTTTAGCGGTGATATATTTTTAGCACCGAGACATACGAGAGTTCTAGAGCTTAGGTTCATATCTACACATTAAATATATTTACTCCTTTAATAATATCAGTGCAAAGTAACTGCTTTTATAATGATGACAAAATAAGAAAATAAAGCAAAATAATAATAAATTGGTCATTCCGACCTTGTAATTCTACGTAATAATTAAACCATTATTTTTTTTTCTCCTAGCAAATAAGCGACGGGGGCGAACGGGGTGGAAGTTTACGATAACTCTGCCCTTAAACAGTAAAGTCGGATTATATTGAGTGTTATGAAATTCATGACGACATTTACGTAAAATCAATGATGGCTATTTTTATAAGGAGTTGATTTTGAAATGTAAGCTTAAATTAAGCTTTCTCAGTCACCTACCAGTCAATCTACTTTTAGAAATAGGCAGATATGTACATAGGTAGGTACCTACTCCTATATATAGTTGCAAACAAAAGGTGCGGATCGAAACCGAAAAGATAAGCAACACAAGAATTGGAAAGTATTTTTTCCTATGGGGATTTATGTGACACATATGGATAATTTATTACAATATCTTGCATAAATAACAATAAGATTGGTAACAGTATGGGCGGTTTATAAATAAACGGTAAAAGCTTTTGAGATTTTTCAGTTCAACAACAACAATAACAACATACCATCACGCCAGGTCCCTAACGGGGTAGGCAGTTTAATTCCTATGTTGTATATAACAAATTTGAATTATCTATGTACATATAATAAAACCGTAGAAGATTTGAATTCTGTACATTGTCACTATTCCACGCGGACGAAGTCGCGGGAAAAGCTAGTCTTAAGTAAATGGGTTATCTACCTTTATGCTTTTTTGATGTTTATATTTTAAGAATAATTTTGATGGGAAACATTATCTGTACTTACCTACAGTTCATGTTCATCGTCACATTTACTTCTGACGCAAAACAGTAGTTTCTTGGTTTCAATTAATTAGTAGGTACCTATCTATGCGTGTTACATATGGTCTTTAGTAATAAGTGACAATTGTGGTGTCCTTAGTCTATTGAATAGATTCCATTCTAAACTATTAATGGTTTACTAAATATTCGTTTCTACTTCGTAAGTACTATTTTACACAGAGCACTTTTGACTATACATTATGTGACAGTTAAATTAATGTATAATATAGCTAACTTTATTGAAGGTAGGTGTTTGTTTTTTGTGTTTGCCATAAACTTGCAGATACTTGAAAAATAGGTAAATAGTACAATCATTGTTAAGAAAAAATTAATCAAAGTACTTTTGATGCATTTTATTTCTAAATTACTGATAGTATGTAATATAGTTCGTCTCGCTTTGGTACGTGCGACTTATATGGTGTTATCTTGTTCAATTGACGAGGTCGGAGGCAGGCGCGCCGCGGCGGTTCCCCGCGGGCTCGAGTTAGCGGGCGGCATTCCATCAGAGTTGACGTCGCGAATCGGTAGCGTATAACGCATATTTATTATTACGTGCCGAGTCGCAGTTTTAGTAAACTTTTATGGTGACCCAGTTGCGGTTCTTACATACTGTAGGTGTTCTAAAACGCGCCCGAAAAGTGACCGACCCGTTATCATGATGTGATTACCAAATCGTTTTGTTCATATTATTTCGATTTACAATTGAAGCGCATATGGTTTAACTCGAAATGACTCAGTGTTTCGAAGTTTAAAGTGTTTACACGTGTGAATAAGATTGGAATGTCTATGCTTTGCTTCAACACCGTTAAACCAGCCCGTCACGTTTAAAATAGCACGTCTGTTAAATATACATCTGGAAGAATAGGGAGTTTTGTAACGTGTTATGTATGGGTAGTATATTAGATATCGATAATCTGAAGTAGAATAAAATAATTACACTCAGTCACAATGATTCGGCGTCGAAGTTCTTGTCGTCAATTAGTGACCGTGATTGGGATTATAATGACATGTACGGCAGCAGAGGGTTATAAAAACACGACGCTAACAGGTTTGAATAATTATATTTTTAATCTGATACAGATTTACAGTTTGAACTTTACGTGGACTAATGTAAACATTACAATATTAAATAATCACGTTAACATTAATTGACGCATATCTAATTTATTTAATTTTTTGCACCTTGTTCATTTTTCAGAACGTATGCTGAAAAGTCATTTCAAACTGGTTTTTTTTCATAACAAATGACGTATATACGTGCGATTTGTTTTATAGGAAATTTTCATTAGCTACTTACTTAAATTTTCTTAGATATTATAGAATTTATTTTAGAAGGCTTAAAATTGCTATCGACTGGGAAAACAAGAAAAATTGTGATATTGTTGATATAGGTATTAGCATATTGACGTATTTTTTGTGAATTTACATGGATGGTTAACTGGTAAATTGATTGTTAACTATTTAACATCACATACAATTGTCGTCAAAATGCTAGCGCATGCAACAACGCGGTAAGCTAAATTCGGCTGATTAATAATTGCTAGGAAACTATTCTGCTATATCAATGTTTATTGGGAGCTTTTATTGTTATTAAAGTTTTGTTTCGAAATGTGTGGAGCTTGCAAACAGCAGGTGATAAAAACAGTTTGAAATGGCTTTGTGCTATAACATTTAACTTTAAAATTGAATAAGGACCTGCCTGCTTGAGGGTGTTTTTTAATTGATTGCACACTTTTCTCTGAGCAGAACTGGCAGTTTTGTTCTTTTGATTTAGTCTACTACACTAATGTGTTAACAACAAGTATGTAAATAATGCTTATTTTCCGTATGTTTGGGGTAATTAAGGGCTTAACATTTGAGGGATAGCTTTAGCATTTAAGGAAAGCGGTTATATCTGGAGCTTTGTGAGTTTGTGTGCTAAGTGAAATATTTCTTTTTGCTAAAATTTGCAAAGTTCTGGTAATAATAACTCGAATGTGAAATGAAAATAACTAAAATTGAAACCATTTACTAGCCATTATTGCTACCAAATCAACACGAGCAACCTAATTACTTTGTCAGCGTTGTAGAATGTATTAATAATATCTGCTAAGTTTTCCACAAAATTACTTTTTTATCGTAATGTGTTCGATGCTCAAGAAAGGCAATCAATTTAATAAACCGACAGGACTAAAGTTTCGTTAGTTAGGTATTAGGTATTATAGATATCGTGTTCTTATACGTGAAATTGCCTCAAAATCATATTTGCGTAATAACGGCGATGATTCCATGAATAACTACTATTGAGCAAGTTGTAGATTTCTAAAGGCAATTCCATATGAATTTAAAATTAATAACAGGTATAGGTACGCATTTTAATAACAACTGATTTACGGTAGAAATAGCGATTTAGCGATTGTACTGTTCCTGGCGTGGCATGTTTCACTAACATTCACAGTTCATTTATGCAAGATACGGCAATTATATAGCTATAATATAAGTAAAAGAATCAAAGAAGTAACATTTCATCATAAAGAAATAACAAAACCAAACGGTTCATTAAAAAATAACAAAATCAAGATCAATGTATAGTTTGAATTTTGAATCCATGTTTTGTTCATTTCTTGTTATCTATTACTTAAACGAAAAATACAGACGAATCATTATTTGTCATTAAAAATGTTTTAGTTGAATCTGTAGTTAGGTAGATACCAATATAAAAGTAAGTAGTAGTAGTAGTAAGTACCTATATAAAAGTACTACTAAGTCATGAATGTTTAAAAACTTTTCAAATCTCCCGGAGTTTGCTTCGTAAGTATGTTAATAATTTTTTACTACTCTGTTTCAATGTTACATATGGATATATGATCGTTGTTTATTTTTAAAATGATCGAAGTGACACAGATTGATGATAACAAACCTGTTGGTATCATCCATCTTATATGAAGTACAATGTCATCGAAAAGCTGTAGAGTTCACATTTCAGGAGTATAAATTACGGTATTCCTCCTTATAATTACACTGAAAAATCTAGCTACCGACCTTTCCATATTAAGATTAGTCTGATTCACGAAAAGTATCAGTTTGCTATATAAAAAATAATGGTTTCGTCTATGTGTAATGAGTTACACATAAACGAAGACGGCTGTGAGCAGCCTCCATTGACTGCCATCTGTGAGTCATGTCTGTTACGTTCCGATATGCTATATTTCACGAGAGTAAAGGCACTGACTCATTTTGCACGTATCAGCTTTGATTCGCCTGTAATTGTATGAAAATATTAAGTAATCGTTGATAACTTTGGTTTTCTACTCCCGATTTATATTTTGCTTATGAAAACACCTATATAGGTATACTATATTTCCGATGATAACATTTCGTGGCAATATATTGAAAACGTTTAAGGAAAGTGAAAATGAGGATAATAAACATTAAAAACCAAATTACAAGAGCAGTCTACGTGGAGAATATATATGAATAATAAAAGATTGCATTAACTCTCCATCCGCCAGTACCGTAGCAACGTCCTTCCGCCAAACAACGCTTACTATCCACAGATCCGTGAATATAAACCAGAAACAAACTAATCACTTTTTTGTGTTTTCTGAATGTAACTACATCAACCAAACAGTGTGGCATACGTATGTTTTTACTTAGTGACGATATTAATTTTAGAGGGCTACGAGGATAATGTAGGTAGGTACGTATGGTAGGTATCTAAGAGGACATATTGTTTCTGCGAAGTCAAATGGGAACAATAGAGGTTCAAAGTTTAGCAATTGTAAAACAATTCATCTTTCACTTTCATTGAGAAGTTTCAACTATTAAGTAATAATCAATTGGTCAGACCAACCGACAAGCTAAGCAAGCATTCAAATTTGCTTAGTTTCATATTTTTACCGAATAAAGAATTCTTTACCCTAAACACATCTACCTAAAACTTACTAAGACGTCAATTGATCACATTTCATTCATGAACATATGATTATTGGGACCAAAATATATTTATAAGGACTGGATTTTATACTGAGAAATGCGCGTGATATTAAGACCGAATGCGTTATTCAACTCGAATACACAGTTGCGTATCCAACTGGGGAATCTGGAGATCAGTTATTGCGTCTTAAAGCCTTATTAGTCCGGCTACGTAATACAAACCCGAAATCTGCGTCAAAAGGTACGGCCTGGTCGTTTCATGGAACTATTGCATGACACAACATTAAATACCAGTTAGTTAATTTCTCACTATAAATCCCTGCAAGTGTCTGGGCTATAGCCATGAAACAACCAATCTATAGTTTTAACCAAGATCTATTTATCTATCTGTCTATCTAGTAGAATTAGAAGCTTGGCTTTAGAAATATTTAATAACTCGGACCGGTCCTTGACCAATTTTAAAAGAGCACATTTAAAGAAATTTGTTTCAACAAACATGGTCTTATAGCGTTAAATAGCTAAAATGATTTAGCTGTACTGTTTACTTACAAGTAAATTTAAGATACGTTCACTAAATTTATCACAGCATATGCTATTTAAATATCAGTAAGCAGAAAGCGAAGATACATTTTGCGACTCTGGTAGGTTTGTATGAAACTTCGTTGCATAAAAATTAAACTGTACAAATGTCAGTGTTTTACTTTAGGTTGGTTCTTTTGGATGAAATGTGATAGCCATTTTTAACACGGTTACAATACATAGCAATATTTAAAAAAATGTTTCTTTCCGATAACAATCAATTATCTACCTTTAAACAAGCGTCGATTTTTAAACTCCCAAACATTTTGGTGATGGATGTGTTTAATGGAAAATCGGTACAAAGAAGATCTAAAAGCCATTGTTAACATCTGCAAACCATTTTTGGTACGTTGTAAACCATCTTCTATATAAATCATTCAGTATTAGATGATGTAAATGTTTTTGCTGGCGTGTAACAGGCTTGGCGGTGACCGCGTCAAGGTCATACTGATTATTTATTCTGTTAGAAGTTTTATCTTCGTTCATTGGCGAACTCGGAAGCTATTACAAAGTCGCCAGTTTGTTTATTTTCTGCAGTACATCGATACGTCTATTTATATGTTACGATAAGCTCCCTGATAAGAATAAAGTCTGTCAATGGTATTTTTGTCTTATTTTGTACTATTTATAGTTATTTTGTTTTCATGATGACGTTGCTTCGTCATTTGTCACTGTGCGATTTTCGTCGCGCAATACATTTCTGTTTATTCATACCCAATTATAATGGTGTTTCGAAGTATCTATTTATCTTACAGAATTGTAATGATGAATTATATTTTATTCGGGCCATCAATCTTTTCGAAAGTTTTTATAAAATTTATTATTATTTGCCCATGATAATGGTATATAACAATCATTTTACTTATACCTTACCACCCGTTAAATTGTCTAGTGTCGGTTTTACTTAAGTATTTTATGTATTATTCCTTTTCTCTACTGGTTTTTAAATACATATACCTCGAGATCCATTGTGAGGCATCGTGGTATGAACATATACCGCATACTGGTATTGGCAGACTTTAATTGGACGCGGCTGCAATATGAAAAATCCGTCGCACAAGTCGCATCCCTAAAGCAAAAGTCTTCATTTATCAGGTTATTATATATGGCTTGAATTGATTATCAAAATCTGACGGTGAGACTCTCAACAAGCTCTCTCTCAACATGTACATATTTGCTCTCCTAACGGTTCTCCGAGTATATAGTTGAAGTAAGATCCTAAAATAGAGTAAATATGTCCTACTTTTTTAATGATTAAAGGAAGGAACGAAGAACGTGTCCGCCAGAAAGATAGTTATTTGCTATGCTCGCGTGGACAACTGGTATTTCGTGAGTACTATTGATTCTCAAAATCGCATCTCCGCTTCATTTAGACTAAGACTTAGGATGACCATCATATCACCATTTAGATAATTGTGCCTGCGAAAACGCGAGTAATAATGTGAGGTTTCAATGAACTTTGCCAGACGAGCAGTTGCTCGTGTAGGCATGGATAGAATTGTAAAGCAAACTTACATAAGCAGGTGTTTCTCTCAGACACTGATTAATCACGAAATTTTCTAAAGGATTTGAACTTCAAATCCGAAATTTGGCAAGCTAATATAGTTTACATCTAGGAGATATTAGCTTTGACTAGATTTTGCCACAGTCAGTATATATGAAAGTCCAGTTTTCTCTAGTACAATATAGTTATTCTAGTTCGTCGAACGCGATATATCCCGAGGACAGCCGAGCACGCCCGATATTATTACCAGCAAGATAGAGACACGAATGGGCACCAAAGAATAAAATAATAGACGAGTACACACACGAGGGTACACTTTATTGTGAGTGGGGGTAGCACATTTTTTTAAATTATATTTATTTGATCTTTTTTTATTGTATTTTTGTTTAGTTTACGTTTTTGAATTGGAATAAGGTGATCTATGAACTTTTAAATATATATTTTTTTGTTCCTCGTGCGAAACCCCTGGCACAAGACTCTATTTATTCATAAATATTGATGCCTAAGTAATAAATTTTAGCTTCGTGTGTCTATTCGGCATGTTTTTTCATTTAATATTATAATCTCTTTTAGGATTTAGCCAAGATTATAAATAACATATTTATCAAATTGTGTCAATATCCTCTTTGTATATTTTAGTGAGTTGTATTTTTTATTCTCTGTTTTAGTAGGAAAACCTACTGAACATACTCGGAGAATTGTTGGCTTTACCAACTTTAATGACTTTGAAGGAAGTATCTCATTTAAAATAATTTTAGTAACAGGATACATACCCTGATATCTTAACGGGAGCATCCGGCGCAACGACATAACAATTTTGTATTGTAGTGCATATTAATATGTTTATAAATTTCTGTACTTTGTACTGGACTACCGCAAATTCAAAAAGGAAGATACATTTATTCTAAAAATGAAACCAATAGACCAAGTGCTACTA
The DNA here is from genome assembly GCA_018245715.1 of Passova passova rudex. NCBI lineage: Eukaryota > Metazoa > Arthropoda > Insecta > Lepidoptera > Hesperiidae > Passova > Passova passova. The sequence goes on from DWDZ01000025.1 coordinate 9,518, forward strand.
AATGTACCTCCTTGGATGCGTTTGAACATTCAGAGAGGTTTTATGTAGATTATATTAAAATTTATTTACATTTTAACGTCAATTCACAATTTTTTCAATTCAGTTTACAAAATTGAAATCGTTAAAGTATTTATTTAAGGTAGGGTTAAAAAAATGCAGAAATCGATATTAAAAAAGGTTTTAATAGGTAATTTTATAAGGTAAGGTAAGGACCGTACCTTATAAAATCGTTATCGATAGTTTTGCGGGGCGAGGCGTAAATTTAAATTCCGTTTGAATTAATTATGTTTTAAAAACCAAATGTAAAATATCGTATAAAATTTCTGGAATCCTAATATTATTTTAAAATAAGTTTCATTGAAATCCATTAGGTACATTTATATTTTTTTAATTCATTCATTACTAGGATCCTAAAGAACGTTTGGAATAGCTTTTAACGAAATCTGTTAGATAAATGAGTATTTAAAGCGGTTCAAACATACATTCAAAGATTTTGATATTACTACTATCGAAATTCAGGGCAAAGATACATCATGTCTAATATATTTCAGAAACATGTCATATTGCCATAATTCATTACATTCCTTAAAATACGATACTTTCTACTCACATATTATGTTTTTCTATGCTACTGAATATTGGTCAGCGTAGAATAATAACATTTATGAGAATAGAGGTGACAAGGGTCGCGTGGGAATGGAGTGTGACGTTTCCTTATAAATACGTTTAATGTTTTTAATATAGATAATAGCTTATATTGTTAAGCTATTATCTATATTAAGTAGTGAAGAATACTACCAGTTGGTGAACCACGGGATCTTAATTATTTAATTGATTGCCCTTCGCAGAGCTCGATAATATCAATTGTTTTCGGTAAACGATGGAACATTTAATTCGCTAGTGTTGGGATTAATTACCCGAATGTTGACCGCACCTCTGTCACGCCTCAAGCGAACAGGGTCTAATTAATAGTGCGCTTCGATGGGTGTGCGGATGCTTTGTCTCGTGTTTCAATCACCATTAGCATGATACGCTCCGCAGCACAGTTCTGGCTACTCTTCTTAGTATCAATTGCCCCTTTGATTGGCGTGTGGTTATGATAAATTACCCTATGACAAGGCCCTTCTTGTTCATATTAAGCGATGATTAACTACTTTCTCTAATATCTGGGTATAATACCTAATAAATTAGCGAAAGGCATTTTCCAAGTAAATGCCACTTTATTTTAATTTTCGAAGCGTAGGTGTGGTCGCATGCGTTATATGTACATGGAAGATATCGCCGGTCGCTACCAACTGTTACCTTAAACGTATTAAGATTCGATATATACATAATAGAGTAATGAGTATTGATATTTGATTAACACTGACATGGAGAAAGAATATTGTATTATTCCGTGAATTTAAATTCTATATCAATAAAAAAAAACTCTGAAATACAACCGTGTCGTTTCCAGATATACCACAGTTGGAACATCCGATAATTATTCCCTCTTTAAGGGAAATAACGTTACAAAATGGTCAAAATTATACAATTGTATGTAAAGGAAATAAACCAGTTTATATAAAGCAACAAGAATTACCCGAAGAAAAGACAGGATCAGATTTTGTAATGGTTCAAAAAAATGTGACTAACCTGGATTCAAATTATAAATACGCACAAATTCTCGATCTGTATAATGTCGATCGCTTCGCAGTTGGTTATTATGGATGTTTCGATGACATGGTTGACGAAAACTATGTTTTGACAAACATTACGGAGGAACTGAACGACACCGAACACAGCTCCTATATTTACATCTATGTTGACGGTGAGAACTAATAATACAGTATTGTGTAGTTCTTTAAAATCAATCAGTTACTTATAAATCATTTGTTGAGATAGCGTGAGTCAGCATCCGTCTAAATTCCTGTTTAGGGCTGGATAGCATATTTGCACCCATGAAGGAGGTTGTAATAGCAAGAAGCGGGTCGAAGGTCGTAATTGGGTGTAGACCTACTACACCGGACGTTAAAGTTGACATAATGTTGGTATGTATGCAGATATGATTGTAAATATACGACAATTACTTTTACTGCTAACTGATTTAATTATTTGTTACTTGTAAGGTAACTATATCGTATATTCGAAAATACGCAAAGGATTTAATCAATTACATAATAAAAAATACCATTTACGAAAATTAAAATTGCTTCTAGTATATGCATGTTTTGTAATATCGACTATTATCTAACAGTAACGTTCTGGCTTGATTGGTTAACTTTAATTACAGCAAAGATATTGTTTACATTAAGAAACAATTAAGCCCGAGTTTAGTCTCAGAAAAAATAGTAAGAGAGTAATCAAGGTTGGCCACTCGGATCTCGATAACTAATGCTTAACCCTGCGATTAAATATATACTAAAGCATGATACATTAGATTTTTGATTGCTTCAAGTGGATTCATAAAAGCATTCTTAATATTCAGGAGTTTGCAGACAGTGAATATATCGAATTGCAATATGACCCTAAAGTAGGGTACACCTTCGAGAGCGATGTGCTCCCTGATGATCGGATAAAAATTATAATTTGTAAATTTGTGAGGCGAACCGTCATGGAAAGAAAAGATGTTTTTGTAAATAAATGTAGGTGATTAGAGCTGTGTGAACCTAATTCTTATACTAATGTACCCACTGCACTTACCGCAAATCAACGCAATCATAAATTCTACAATACAGATTGAAATCAAATTATATTTGCTGTAAATGTGGTTAAATTTGCTTTTCAATTTTAGTAAAAGTTAAATTTAAGTTCAGTTTAAAAGTGTAAATTGAAAAGCACATTATAGGGGTACTAAATACACGTACTAACCACATGTTATTTATTCGATACAATAATAGCCGCAGGGTAACAAGACCCCAAAATTTTTAAAGTACTCTCCAAAGATTGGATTTTTAATGAAAGCGCGATCCTCTTACAAATGCAAAGGACTTCGCGGAAATCAAAATACGACGAAACTTATACGTTGTAAGTAGATAGTACTGCAATCTAGATGTCACATAACGAGGTAGCGTGGTGTGATGGTTTCATTTACTTGTGGACTTTAATCGTTCATGTTTTGTTTTGTCGCTTCTGCTTGTAACTGTCTTAGTGGCTCTTCTGGTCTTGGAGTGTTGCTCTGCTTCTCTTTGATCTTTTCTGTACTGTATGTTGATTAACAAGTTTACTAACATTAAATTGGTAACTTTTTGTTTTATAAGTAATGCATTTGATGAGATTTTATAGATTATAGCAATTGTAGTTAACTCCTTACAGTGCAAACTAAAGGTTGTACATAGTAAGAGAGCTTTAAATATTTGAAAATTATCTTTAAAATAAAATAATATAATATATTAAGGTTGGTACAGAATTACTACGTAGCAGTTTTCAGATGTGATCCATAGTCAATACACTTATCATGATAACTTGCACGTGTAATAGCTTTCATAATGAATTGATTGTAGTGTCTTTTAAGTGTTTACTGGAAATCCAAATACATATAGTTGCTTATATAACAACGAACATAAATATGCGCATTTATTTACGTATCAGTATTTCTCACGCATATTGAATAAAACTAGTCCATTTAGAGAGCTAAAGGAATAGTTACCCACAATAGTGGCTGAGATTGATTTTATTAAGTATTGAGAATGTTGATAAAACAATATTATATATTGTAAACTATTCCATACTACATATTCGTAAAAGTAGTAGCAAAATCAATTTAATTAAGACTCATAGATGAAAGTTTGTCAAACAAGGTTGATATTACTTGTGGAAGGTACTGGTGAAGCATGTATTTGTTTCATTTATAGGAATACGAAATTATATATAGAAAGGAATTACACCATGGTGGTAAATACCTTAGAAGACTACTATAGTTAACATAACATAATGTAAGGCTAAATATAAATCTGAATTTGATATAGTAGAAGAAATTACGAAAGTATAAGATATATAGACTATAGTTCAAAACAGAAAATATTTAGGGTTAAATATTAATAGAGGTACATAACCGTACATGAGATTTATAAAGAATTTTAACAAATATAGATGTGTACTATTATTGAGTGTATTTAATTTATGCAGTTTATTATTACATATAAAGTGTGTATCATTCATATAGATGTATTTCTATAATTATAATTAATTTAGAATATCATGATAGAATATCTAGTATAAAATCAGTTTGATATAAAAATCTTATTATCATTTTAGATAGTAGTATAGGTCCACCGAAACCAAGTATCGATGGCGAACGGTACTTTTTAGAGGGTGAAACGTTTACACTCAATTGTACAGTTACGTACCAAAGTAACATAGCAACTGTGCTCACATGGACGATACCTGGGAAGCATCCGAAGGTAAGTTGTATTATTGTTGTGAATTCTTTATATAATTAGGTAATAACCGAACATCTAAGTGTATAATGTTAGCTTGACTATTTCGAATCTATTTGTACAAGCTAACAGTGTACAAGTCAGACATTATGGTTTTCTGGCTTAAACAATGTCATAAAAATATTTGTTTCTCGATGAGTTACAACAATGATGTACAGACGAAGCACACGCGTTCATGCCGAGTTGAATTAACGGTACAGTTATTAGTATTTACCCATACTTGGGTATGACAGACTATTTACTTAAGA
>DWDZ01000026.1:0-14148 GCA_018245715.1 Passova passova rudex
ATATTGTAATTTTATGTGATGAGAGTAACAAATTAGCAGGCAGCAGACGTAAGTCGTCGTTGCCGTTCATGTATTTCTGTAATAAGTACAAGAGTATAAGATATGTTAACGACCCTTTTTAGTTTTTTGTTGCAGTTGCAGTTCATGCATTTTCAGTGTTATGGAGTTATGAAACCAATTGTTAAATCGTCTAGGTCTCTAGTTCTTCTTCTTCAAAGTTATTATAACGAAATATGCTATTCAGAAGGACGAAATTTTTAATTTGCTACCGGCGAATACTCATCTTAAGTCTGCTTAACCGCTTAAGGGTTATGAGGCCTTGGAAGTCGGGTGATGTACATAATAGTTAAAAATTTAGGGTCTCTATCACGGCAAAAAAAAATGCACATTGTATAATATTTGTATCTATCACAAGTTTCACGAGTAATCTAAGACAAGAGCGACAACATATCTGTTTGACGTAGCGATAACATGCTACGTAACTTAAGGTGTAGCAGATTATAAAAATTAATCTCAAAGTACAAGCTTTGTCGGTAAACCTTACAAAATTTTAAATTTTACAACTCTCGGACAGTTTAAAACAGACAATAGATAGATAGAGAAAGGCACTAATAAATCAGGTAATCTGCGCTGAAGCAACTAACAAAAGTTTCAGGACTTTAGGTCATCTCAAGCTGCGAATAAAACCTATCGCTCGAGCTAGGATAATGTTACGTCGAAGACGTGGTCTAGTTCAATAAATTAACCCTTTTTTACTGTAACATATTAAATTATTTAACATTTTTTTGAAAATTTATGGAGAAATACAATTTTTATAAACAATTCAAAAATAAATGACGAAAGTTTACTCAATTAAATCAATTGCAAATATGCATTTTTTTTATCTATTGTACATGATCGTTAATAATTGTACAATTTCTTGCCCTGAATAACTCATTGTATCCGGTAGGTACTTTTAAATCAATGTTTTAGTTCAGTCAGGAATGTAAAACGGAAATCTAAACAGTTATGTTGTGAATGGTAAGCGTGAAATAATATACTTCATCGTTGTATTTTGTTCTACAACAAGCATGACGAGAGTCGCCTTAGTCTCCGTAATGTGTGTATGTAAAATAAATGCTCGAAAATCAGTCTGCTAGGTCTCTTATTGTTATGAGTATAAAAAAATTCTATATTTTGTATTTTGTAACAGATAAATACCAAGACATTATTCATTTACAAAGCAGTACCTATGTATGGAAAAACTATTTTCAATGGAAAAAAGCTTTTAAATATTATCTACTTATGATTATTTACTTATATTACCTGTCATTTGTTTAATGTTTCGAGATAATCTTCCGACGCCATAAAACCAAGCTATAGCTACGACTTCAAAGAATGCTAGGTAAGTGATGCTGAGCGAAGCTGCATAGTAATCCATTAGTTGGAATACGTATATGCCACTGTGTATGATATGCGGTAATCCAAATACCAAAGAGACGGCGCAAACACACAACACCAGCAATTCGTGATATACGAGCCGCTTGCGTATCATATCAGGGAAACCATCTTGTATTGATGTCACTACGACTTCTACTATCGCAAACTGAAATTTAGAAAGGACAGTTAATCTTAGATTTTAATATAGATAGATATCTTAAAGGTTTAATAAACTTGATGGTTTATATCACCTGACTATTAAGACCGAGGCAAAGAAACATGAAGAAGAAGAGAACTGCCCATAGTTGGGACGCAGGCATCTTTGCTATTGCTTGTGGATAAACTACAAATAGCAGCCCTGGACCTGGAATAGAATATAGCTTTGTTCAATTAAAAATAGTGAAATCAGTAAATTTAATTTTTTTTTATTCTATAACAAATACGTTTAATGCAAATGTGTGTATTTCAATGTTATTGGATTTTAAACAATGTATGTAGTAGGTACATGCAGTTTTTTAATTTCCTTGAAAGTTTGTTCAAAATTAAAACATAAACATATTTTACGATACTATAACCCCAATTGAGATAGGGAGACGAGACATATAAACAGAAATTTAGACGAAGAGAAAGTTCATTGCGGACAATTATGTACAAATTTTTTTGGCCGAGATACTTACTGTCGGCGATGACATCCTTCACCGAAGTATTTTGCTCGAAGGCGATGTTTCCGATGGTTGCGAAGGTGAATATCCCGACAATGAGACTTGTAATTGCATTTATTAATGACACAGCTAAGGTATCGTGAAGGAAATTGTTGTCGAATCGGTTGTATGAAGCGAACATAATCATCGAACCGAAGGCGATACCGATAGAGTTAAATATTTGTGACGCTGCGTTCACCCACGGTCTCGATTGCTTAAGAAGTTCCCAGTCTGGTTTGAAAAAGAATCTTAAACCTCCATCCGCGCCATCAAGTGTCAGGGATCGACCGAGGAAAACTATAATTAACAAAAAGGGAAGGGTCGTGGTGATGTAGCGGACTTTTGCTGAGGATTTTATACTTTTCCATAGGGCGAAGTACATTAACACCCAAGCACAAACTAAGCAAGCAGCCAACTCCCACCGCATGCCACCAGGAAATTCTATACCGGCACTCATGCTCAAGACTTTTTTCCTGGAAAAACATCATAAATTTTATATGTTAGTTTGTAAAAAGATGTGGAATCCATTCAGTATTGCACAAAAATGGTAGCAAATATATTTATATAGTCTTTTAAAATAGGTAAGGTAGGTATAAAAAGGTAGTTTATCATTTTAAAAAACTTTTGTGTGCAAATACGTTGCTATCATAGATATATATGTACCTTCAGGTAAGTTGGGTTCACGTTTTATAAAAATAAATGATTAATAATTAATTTATAGTGGCAATGTATGTAGGTATGTAGATTTAGAAGAGGGGCGGGGACTCGTTTAATAGTACACATTTTAAAGCACAACTTTTATTAAATAAAACCACTGATCGTTTGAATTAATAGAAAGTGAAACATTAAATATCAAATTACAGTTACAGAGAAATGAGAATGATGAAATTGGAACTTACTCGAAAAATTGTTCGGTGGGTGTCTGTGATCCATTAGGGCGAGTGATATTGTGATTTGGGACCCAGCATTGAGGTGTGTTCCAACGATTTGCACAGCTCGCCCATGGAACTTCGGATTTAAAGGATGTGAAAAAGTAATATATTGCCCAAGCGATTATAACAGCGTAATACGTGGACATTAAAAAGGAGATCACCACGCTCGCTAGCCCTGCACCTGTAAATGCCATGAGGACATTAATTTTGATATAAGATTTGTTTTTAAAATAAATGTAGAATTTAACGTTTTTTGTTTTAATGAGATATGCCTATTCGTCATGGCAGGAAAATAATAACTAAAAAAATAAAAATAATACTTTAGTTTTTCAAAAATTAAGATTATTCCAAAAAACAATCTAATGTACAAAATAAAGATAGATATATATATAAGTACCTTTGAATAGGGGGCATATTTGAGAAAGTGCACCAATTGGTCCATGTGCAGTATACTGGCCTACCGCCAACTCCATGAAGAGCATCGGCACGCCGCATACGAATAGAATTATAAAGTAGGGAATTAGAAAAGCCCCTGAAAAATCACAGCATATGAATAAGAAATCAGTGTAGAATAATAATTTTACATGTTACTTAATCATTTTCAAAATTCCATGATTGATTTCGTAAACAGGTGTCTACTCATAAGATTCGAAGTGGTTTTAAGCTGTAATCATTTAATTGTTTGAATTGTCATACATTTAAAATGCCACAGACGTTACCCTTGAAACTATATTGACCCACAGGAACATTAATTAACCCAAGCTATCTAAGTGTATTTGAACGTATGACAATTAGGTAGGTATCTAATACGCCGCGGAAAATAAGATTTAGTGCGTGTTTTTGAATTGATACTGTCGTTATTGATATTGTAATATCTCGGTCAGTACGGTGTTGATGTAAAAGTAATATTTAATAACTGTAATTTAGTGATTTAGTGCACTTATACGGCACCTGCCTAAATATAACGCCAACGATATCGATGTTTTGTTAATCTAATCATTTATGTTCCTTGTTAACAATTGATATGAAAATAGTAAGTAAAATATATTATTTGTTTATCATTCGTTTTTGTTATTGATATGTTACGTATATTTCTCATAAATGCCAGAACGGAACAGTAATGCATTGACTGTTGGGTTCTCGGAATGAAGCAATCATAAAATTTGAAAATGTACCTACCTAAGCCTTCCGGGAGTAGCAAATGTTATCAGGTGATATTTAAACTTGTTAGGCAGCTACGTATCGGATTTGGGCGTGTACTCGAATATTTTACTGAATCATATAATTCGTGGAAATCATTGAAAATTGTAAGGAATATAATTAAATACAAGTATAAATTTGCAACATAATTCATATTCTAGATAATATTAAACAATAATAATAATTATTAATTTTCTAAATATCTGAATAGGCTGTACGTGAGGGAAGTTGATAGGCGTGATAGATCAGTTTACTGAAGACATCAGCTGTAATTCACACCAGTCTGTACAATGTTGGTCCTCCAAGTTGGCGCCTCGGCGACAAGCGACGCCACTTAGCATTCGGCGACACAAGCAGCGCCACGATTTTGTGCGAAAGTGTGTACATATAGTTATTTTCGTAATTTGTTATCACGTACTTGTAATAATATAAGGCGACGTTTTGACGTATGTTATTTTGAAGTTATAAATTAAGTATTCGTCAATAACGAGAAAACTGATTATTTCTATCAACATATTGAAATCCTTACTGCTATAGTTTTTTTCCATTAGAAAATAGGCAAAACTTATTTAATCATTCAACTGATCGCTTTCAATTATTTATCTTTAGATCTATTGTTTTACTGTTATTAGATGCCAATAAATATCTTCGTCATACTTTGATAACTGTTTTATCTTGATGCAGAATTAGGTGTATTTGACGCCATATACTAATTCGATTATGACAACAAAATTGTAACAGACTCTTTTGTCATATACGGCAACACCACGCTTGGCACGACATTTTTGTCATCATATTTGTAAACGCGGAATGTAATAGCTATTGGTACTTTTAGTATTTAGCATTGAGTGACAACGAGATTCGTGCAGAAATTATTTTCAGGGGAGCATTGAAATTACACCTAATCATAGTAGATTTATTTGTCACGATTCATAGAATCGCGTCGACTTACGAATAGTCGACTGCAATTTGAGAGCTTTTCGAACGAATGTATAAATTACGTAATAGTAATTTAGTAAAAAAAAATGTGGCCGATTTTATGATGATAAAGGATATATTATTGAACTCTCACCTCCACCGCTTTTATAGCACAGGTAAGGGAATCGCCACACATTTCCAAGACCGACGGAATAACCGACGCATGCTAGGACAAACTGGATTTTGTTAGCCCAAAACGGCCTTCTGGGTTTTAGATGAACAGTTTCTGCATCCTCCTCTTCTTCGTCGCAGTCACTTTCGTGCGAAGCGGTGTCTTCATCGGGAGGTCTATGATAGACAAATAAGTTTAGTTGAAATACGCGTTGTTCATGTCTATTGGGTGCCGCATTACCTCGATATTATGTCTTACAGACATCTTGCAGTTATTCAATAGGATATCTCATTACCTGTAAATACGTATATAAAAAGTAATGAAATATTTCGTTCTCTATAATATTCAAATTGCTTTTAATGTCGGGTCTCGAGCGAAAGTACCCATCTACTTTAGAATATTAATACTAATTATAAAGCAGAGTAACACATATTATGGTTAACCCGGGTGCCCAGTGGTGTAGTGTCCTCGCCAGACTAGCGTGATTTATTTCCCACCTAATTATTATTTTGCGTTCTAGTCACGCTTCTCGTATGTCAAAATATGAATATATCATTAGGTTCTCGAGAAACTATGAATGTACCGGATATTGAGGTACATACGCACACCATTAAAACCATTTAGTGCAATCTTATACGAACACATTGAAAAATATTGTGTGTATATTCTTAGACCTATTCAGTCCTTGATAAATTACTGGGAATTGGGGCTTAGCATACGTATGTCGCTGATTTCTATAAACAGCTTCAATAAAATGAAGTTATTTGTAATTTGTATCGATACATGTTTCGATTAGAATTATTATTAAAACTTTAATCAATGTAATGTAGCTACTATTGTAGAACTATTTTTTTTACAAAAAATATATGTTAAGTAATGCAGCAACAAAGTATAAAATGAGAAAATACTTCTTACAATTTGGTATTTCAATAATTATAGTGTAAATATTTGTAAATATTGAATTAATTTACGACCTCATATGAAAATATACTTGTAATCTAAAAATCCAAAATACTTGCAATGAAAAGGATTTAATATGTTATGTATATAATATCATACCTAATTTATAATAGTAACATTATTCTTTCATTCCTACGCATTCTTTCATTCATTATTCACACGCATTAGTTGCAAATTTCGCCCATTCAGTAAAATAGACTGCTAGAATTTTTCTATTGTTTTCTGTGGAATTATGTCTGTGTCATAATAAAGAAATAGTTCGGAGCGGTCTTTTTATAGTAATCAGTTATTACTGTCAATCATTTATCTTATGTTTAGATTGATTACGTACCGTTAGCGCTGATTCAAATTTACGGATAGTTTTTATCTCAGTAAAAATACAGTTTCTAGGTGAAATCTTCCATAGAAGCAGCGACACCTACTTACTGCCTTGCTAATTAGCAAGTAATGTTTGGATTAAAAATGGACGACTAACAAGGCGCTTTATTAAAGTGAGGTCACAGAGCTCAAAGGCTTACGCACATCAGCTGTTCGACGTCAGCAAATGCTGGGATTAATGGACTTTGAAAAACGTATTGCTTTATTAACGGCACTGTTACAACGACGGGTAAGCGATATTTCTTAATTAAAGGGCTCTGCCTTGTTTACTGCGTAAGCTCTGAAAAATATAGTCATTCATGATTAAATGTGAAGAATAGTTTTTTGTGAGATGAGAGTAGCAAACAAGCAGGTAGCTGTCACAAGTCGCCGCTGCCGCCCGTGACCATGTGTAACCACCATCTAATAGGATTATAAGAATGGGGCTGTTAGTGTTATGTGGTTCAGTTAGTAATAGGATTTAAGAAGTATTAGATAGTATTCATTAGTAACAGCACTGTACTAATATTAGTACTGTTACTAATATTAGTCCACTTGTTAATATGTATAAGTGCAGTTACTATTAGTTAGTATACTTTCTGTTAGGCGTCGGTCATATGTAGATGCGTTACGTACACGTATAATGTAAATTAAAATATCTTTCAAATTATATTTCACACTTATATAGCTACATATTAGCTAAGCTAACAAAACATCTATTATGATTGGAAAGCTCGACTGTTGCAACTTTATCTCCAAATTAAGGTAAAATATTAACGTTCAAGCGCTATTTAGTTAAATGACCAACGAAAGAGCATACATAGCATATCTAAACAAACCCGTGGAAACCATCTTAGTAGGAGTGGTAATCCCCAGCTGTCAGCATGTGAGTGCGTAAGCGTATTTTAATATCATTATCAAATAGGCGGTGATAAAATTAGGCGCACGATCAATCGTCGTAGCCATGTTGCGAGATACGCGGGAGGAGATAGCGGCGTTGCAGTCTTATCACCTCCCGTGAAGGTCAAGACGACCAAAACTATATACGGTAAGCTGAGAGGATTTTAGGATTTATTCTGTCCATTCCCACTCCTCAGTTTGACACATAAATCCCAGTTAGTGTACACCGCTGACAGTTTATAATGAATGAACGTACCATTGATTTATTGAAGATAAACGCCAATTTTATCGGAAAACAAATATAAATCTGCTCTGAATGTTACCGCAGATCTATGTTCAATGATAGGTGTGAAAACAATAATATAACTAGTGCTATAGTACGATAATTCACACCATCATTGTGTAGTAGCTCTAAACAATAGAAACATACTGAAAACGAGCTAGTTAGAAGTAAACAAGTCGGTTATGTTAATTGTTGGCATTGGACACGTTCTGTTGGAGATTGGTAGTGACATCGTGTGTTACAGGTTTTGGAATTTTGATTTAATGTGATACATATAAGAAAATAAACATTTGGGTATAACTGATATCTGAATTAGGTAATATTAATTTGTGTATAAGGTTTTTAGTTTAAAGTTAGTTGTTTATTCACTCGTATAATTCAACAACTCTTTATAAAAAAATATCCTGTAGATACAATTAAACATTGACTAATCAAAGAAATGGATATCGATGAAAACGTAATCAAAATATATATTTTTCTCAGATTTATTCCGGCTTATATATGGCTTCTAAATATATTAACTACTTCGTAGAATAAAGGTAGAGCCCATACAGTTATATTTGAGTAATTTTATATTATTTGTATTTGAGAGGTGCAATATTATCATGACATCGACATTTGACGTCATGGAGCTCAGCGGATATACCGTATCTACATATAATTTTTTTATATAAAATATGTATTTGTGGCTGGACTTAAATAAATGTATTATTTTCGATTAAATCTTGTTACATTGTAAAAAATCAGTACCTATGTGGTGGTAGGCTACATCGTTGAGTAGGCTCAGGGCTAAATCAGGGTCAAATACGTTGTCGGTAACAATCTATATGTTTTTTTTATGTTGAAACTTACAACCAGTCCTATGAAGTTATTAGTCATTAATTTCATACATGTCGGAAAAGCATTATTGTATTAGTCGATTATTATAATACATATTGAAATAGAGAATTATAAAGTCAAGGAGGAGGAATTTATTTATAAACGCTCACATTTTGCGAACTGATAATTATTCAGTATAAATTATAACGTAATATTTCAATCATACTATCAAATATAAATACAGTTTATTAATGTCTTATTAACTTATGTCTAACATTAGGTTTATTTATTTAATTTTTATTGTATCTACACAAAAAAAATAGGTATAACAATGGACGAATTTAATGCTTCGTGGCATTTTCCACAAATTAACCCTTCTTGAAGTGTAAAAAACAGTAAGACTACGGTAGAAGTAAAAGAAAATAATGAATAGCAGTTGTTTTTGTCTAACATTGAATACCTTTGAAAAATATCCGATACACATTATTAATATTCGTATGTGGATGAGATATTGCAATACAAACATGGTATGGGTTGCTGCATTATGTAATGTAAGTAAATTTCATGTATACATGTTTACGATAACGTGATTTATTGATTTCGTATTTATAGTACATAATTTATCATTCATACTGAAGGGACTAGTACTGATTTCATATAAATGTGTGGTAATATTTTTCATTAGGTGAAAACATAAAACTTTAATTTTCAAAACTATTATGAATGTGGTAATACATCGTTTTACGTTCTATTTCGGAAAATGTCGAGCTGAGCGACAGCCATTGGTGTTTTACAACTGCTTATTAAATATGCATCATAGCTTAAAAGTATCTGCTCGTGAAATATACCTCCTAAGATGTTTTTTTAATGAAATGGCCATGCTGAATCGTTGTATAACATGTCCAAACATAACAATCTTTACACGCTTAACGTCACTTAGGTGTTGAAACTTTGACATTTTGTAAAAGATCATAATAATGAAATTCCTACCTTACCTATTTGTATAATTTAATGATTTCTAAAATAAATAAAATAAACCAAGTAACATATGTTGAAATTAAAGTCATATATTCTTGTATTGCCGATATTTTGGATGTAAGTATTTAAATTATTCTATTAATTACTTTTAAAATATTCTAGACATTTACTCTTTGCATGCATTGCTCCATTACATGTCGTTAAATATTTAACTAAAACCCTACGAATTTTGTGATTATTGTATTTTCATGGTAGAAATTTAACAATAGGTACACTGGACATGTTGGAAAAGAATAAATGAATATTATGATATTTTATAATCAAACTACCTGACGCAAATGTATTTGGATAAAATTGCAAAAATAAATCGCATTCAAGTCAGCTTCAAAGTAAAATTGCTGCATATCATAACTATACATATTGTACAATAGGATACAGTACAATAGGATATGTTACAGAATTAAACAACCATTATACCTTTTGTTAACAACTATAAAGCTTTTGCTCACCAACAAAATTTAGAATAAAATTAAAGCTAGAACTGAATAGAGTCCTATCCCAAGATTCGTATCTACTATCTCATTATAAACTTGTATATATTAATTTTTATTATCCAAAAATATTCTCTTCTCAGTACAATTAGGCACATTACAAAACTTTTTAAAAGTAGGTATAGATCAAGCACAGCATCCGTTACTTACATTAGGTGTTCCACTACAGAAAAATAGATATGGACAAACAAAGTTAATATTACTTCAGTGCATGTCTGATTACATTTATCGGGACAATGACCCGCTATAATATGACACTTATAAAAAATTCACTCGTTCTACAAGCAGCTATTTTGAGGTTAAGTTATTAAAACTCATTAATGAATTCAAACATTGTAGAATATTAAACGCTCATTAATAATAACCATTTATAGGTAACAGCAGTCAGATAATATGAAGATAAGGGAGTTGGCCTGTTGATATTTTTGTTTAAAACTTAAGGTCGACAAAGGATGCAGATGTGGTACGTTAGGTAGTTACTTATGTCAATTGAATAATGACTGTTAAAAGGATGTAACTTCCTCAAAGATACTCACGTACGAGGGCGTACTAAATTAAATAGTTCTGTGGGCGACGTCGGTACTTGTCGGATGACCATTTTGCGACCGTCAGTACATCCCATTCCAATAGAAGCGAGGGACCGAACGGAAGGTGCATATTGGTTGGTTCCGCAGTCTGAACCTTCGGGGTATGTAACCACTTGCTCATAGGGTCTTAGGGAACGTGCAGACGCTGCGCCAGAGGCGGTACTCACGTCGCGGATTCTGTGCGTATCAGTGAAGCTCTTAACTTTTCGTATTTGACCAGAGGGCGTCACGATCGGGGCTGGTGACTGCGGGCTGAGCAGTTTTGAACGATCCTCTTCCGAGTTGTCATATTGATCCACGTGTACCGCAACGCTCGGCAAGGCGGCTTCCGCCGAGGAATTGGCTTTACTCATGCTATCACGTCACACACTCATAACGCGGGAATTAATGTCGCACTCGTCGCTGGCGAAGCGCGACTGGCGAATACTTAAATAATGCGAGCGAGCGAGGTCGGTATGGTTGGCCGACCGACTGCCCCGACTGGCTCGTCAATCGCAGCAATTGGTAAACAAAATGTGATTCTGCCAGTATGGAGTGGGGGGAGTACAGGAAGGGGGAAGGGCAAGGGGCCGCGCATGCGCTGTAATGACCGCGATATGCTGTGCTGCGCCCGCGGCTGTCTAGGTTAATCATCGGAGGCATAATATATAAGTATATGTAATGTATATATTGAAATAGTTACCGTTACATAAATACGATCATTTTATATTGCCTATTAAAATATGTTAAATTAATATTGATAGTAAAGAAGTTAAAAGCAGAAGTGTTAGATTGTAAATAGGAACCAAAGAGCCAATACGTGTCTAAATAATTTGCTTGATTCTGAAATAACATTTAACACTGTTTTAGCGAATATTGTACGTGAGTAGATTACATGCATTCTTGACGTCGTAACGTTTTTAAGTTTCTAGAGGTTTGTAAATGATTTACTACAGCTGCGTTTGTCACGGGTCGTCATGACAAAAAACACTTTTTGCGAACTCTTACCCGTGTTTCATGTAGGTCAGCGCGCTGTTGACGTTCGCGTTCGCTATCCATCAAGTACAATGCTAACATACAATGGCATAGAATATAATATTAAACATAATAGTGACATTTAAACTATTTTAATTATTTAACAGCTTTAAATTCAAAGGTTTAAAATGTAGAGCTGTTGTTGGTATGACGGCATACTTGATAGGCTCGAAATACTTTATTTTTGGATAATTAAAAATAATGTCGAATAATAATAATAATAAGAATAATACTTTGAACCAATCTCGCTGTAAGTATTTAATATTTTGATAGCCTCAGTAGTGCTTTCATATACTTTGAAGGAACTACGAAGACCAATTAGGTTCAGTAATGATCACCAAAACAAGTAGATAAAGGAACTGAGAATAAATGTTAAAAATTAACTTAAGTTAGAAACGGTTGCTTAAAATCGTGAAATAATGTTTTGCAATCATGAAAAAGTAACCATTCAGGCACTCTACCAGGATAAAGTTGCAATTATTATTGAAACGGTGCGTGCTACAAAAAAAATCTAAAACATACAATACTCGTATCAATTTCAATACAATAATTTTGTTTACCATAAAGTGTAATCAAGGAGTATTTAATTTAATGAGAATACCTAAAGTAGGTTTGTTCTTGAAAATTGTTGACTTGGGTTGTGAACTTTTACCGAACGATATAAATTGGAAAAAAAAGTAATAGGTACCTAATGCACTACAGAGTAAATAAACTTTTCTATAATACCATAATAAGCAATTCGGCTTAGTACAAGTAGGTACTGGGGTGGGATGACGTTAGTAGCTTCAATCGTCGTACTGAGGTATATGCACGCTAAAAGCTTGTACAGGACAATTTTTTTATCCTTATTCTCATATTATCTGATCCTAAAAACATTTCATGGCAACAAAAAACTCACATATCTTTTGTTGGTTGCAATACCACCGCCAAATTTTTTTTTACTTTTCAAAAATATTAACAACTTTATCGTATATAAATAGTACACTAAAATGTAATTTGATGTCGGCGTATTATTAAACGTAAAAATAAAACTTACTTGATGAGATCATATTTGTTTTTCGCTGCTATTAAACGGGACATCTAGTATCACTCTAATGTCGCTTTATACTAAATACCTTTCGTGTACAACGATAGATGTTAGATCACGGGCGCAGCTAATAAGTCTTTAGCCAAAGCCTTCACGTACCCCTCCTAGGTGACGATTTGCTAATTCGTTAGTCATTTCTTATTATTATTATCACCTTCGTATTTACAATTATTGATAGGTTCCGACCATAAATAGTGCTGATTGCAAAGGCACGACCTAAATGACACGTTTTTGAAGTCATTTAATTTATGAAGAAGATCTGGCTACTATCATTTCGGACTTGGTCCGTGGAGATTATTCCGAAAGAACAGTTGGTTATCCGTTACCATCGTCTTTTAATCTACGTACGCGTCACGGTCATGCTAAGCACGATTGTCAGCGTCTTAAAAATAGTAATATTTGTCAAAAAGCAACTATGTGTAACTTCAGAAAATTTTAAGGAATGCATATTAATGACTTGCATATTTATTGTAAAGTATCCATGTCAAAACATATTATCTTGATTCCTAATTGTAGAAATGACAACCGTTCCTTCCAGCTGATACATAGACTTCATTAAAGATGTTTTCAGTTTGAGCACGCAACCCATTATTAGGGTAGGTGACCATTTCATTCCTCAAGGATAGCAACGGCCCTATGACCGACCTCTTATATGGCAGATATTAAGAAATACCAACTGCACTTACAATAACAACCTAACAAGTACTAACTGGACTAATATTACTAATGTGTAGTTCGAATCCTGTTACTGAAGAGTACTCACCGACTAATTGTTATTATCATCTATTACCTACTAAATACACACTATACCCAATAACATAACAATGACCTTTAATAATTATTTTTTGTAATCGATATTTGTAACAGTTACTGCCTGTGATTCGTGTCCCATCCGCCCAACCAATGTAACATTGTACAAGCGCTATTATTTTAAGTGTTCCTATTTAAATTTTACTTTGAAGTAATAAAAAGTCTTAAAATTTTCGGATCACGCTTGAATCTGTAGGGACTTTTGTGTATTTTTTTAATATTCTTACAATTTTTAAAATCATTAAATAAAGAAAATAATATGTTCGTCATTGCAAAGTAATGTCGATCAGAAAAATTTACATCTGTTAAAAAGATCAAGCTAACTTGTATAGGGTAAAACAGTTCCATTTATACAGCTTTATTAGAGGTCGGTTGCAAATGTCCGTGGACGGCACTGGTTATTTATGAGTGCTGCCTGCTTGCTTACTACTTTCGTCAATTAAAAAAGCCTACTTGCACA
>DWDZ01000027.1:0-14066 GCA_018245715.1 Passova passova rudex
TTGTTCTGCCATATAAATTATAACAGTATTTCTCTACTATATATTATACATTTAAGCCTTCCTCTTCAATCACTCTATCTTTAAAAAAAAACCGCATCAAAATTCAGTTTTAAGGATTTAAACATACATATAAGGGCAGAGAAAGCGACTTTGTTTTATACTATGTAGTGATTATCACAAAAATCCACTAGAACCTTTTAACTAGTAGAAGTAAATATTTTGTCTAAACTTTAATCTAAATGATTCAAAAATACTATTCAAAGAAAAACTTTAAAATTATTATCGGAGATTGTACAAAGTAAATAATGTAAATTGAAATTTAATATTCCCAATTAATTATCCTAATCCATAATACTTAGAGAAGTAGCAACATATTTAATGTTAATTTTCATTTATAAGATGCACATGTGGAACAACAAAAAAACGGTTACTTGAAATCATTTTAAATTACTATTCTATACTCCACAGTAACATCTCAAGAATTGTCATCTGTAAACTTTTTGGGTCATATTTTCAAGAACATACATAGCACCCGATACCAAATAGGTTTCTGAATGTAAATTTTTTAAACTGATAATTAAATTCCTTTTGTCAATCTTGTGCAGCTCTGCTAGGGTTTGTCTTTTTGGCGCCGTCATATAAGGTAGAACCAAACATGCTAATCCAAGGCATTTGCATCTAATACAATTTTTCCATATTTCATTTAAGTCATCGTCATTTATTACTGGACAAACAGGCAAAAGATTCAGAGCAGTTAGACACTTTGTTTTCTGGCGTTCGGTTAAGGGGTAGTCAGCGCGTTGAAATGGAGTTAGAATAATAGCGCGCCAAGCATTATATATAATATTATCAAGAGGGTAAAGTAGCTGTAATAGTAAAGGTATAGTTTCCTCGTATAAAGCAGCTCGTAACAGAAGTGGTATAAGCTCACGAATAACTTTTACAGTGCCGTACATGTGAGCTAACTTAGCTGCCACTTTTAAACCTTCAGCATTGCTATTGGCAACTTGTATCAACTGATTAATAGCTAGAATTTTATCTTGCATAAATGTAGCAACTACCCATGGCATATCGATTTTCTCGAGATTAACAATAAAAAGCATATCTAATAGTGAACTCCAAAGAGCCTCTCTATCCCTATTTGTTACTTTCACAGCTGTTTCAGTATCTATCAAACTCATTAGACATTGTAGTGCTCTTAACTTTTTACATCTGTTAAAATCACTATCTTCATCAAATGCTATTCGAGATAAATAAATGGCTCCCATCTTGGGACAAGTTGCTTTTAATATGTATTTTGCAGTAATCAAGTCTTTCGTGTCTAAACCACACATGTTATTATTTTCTTTTTTTGTCCTATGAAGAATATTTTCAAGAATTTGTATTCGAATCGAACTTATGTTGATATTGTTTTTGTCAGCTATTTCATTGGCTGCTCTGTTTACATCGTGTCTTATTATCTTATTAACAAATTGAGGATGAAGGTACAGGGCGTGTATCAGTTGAGCCGGTTCCGTTGAGAGGCGGATTAATTCATCGCAAGCCCAGTCTATTTTATGGAGCGCATGACGAGTCGATAAAGAGGAATGTAGACGTTCCATTTGTTGAACAGCGCGATTGTCAGGTTGAAGGGAAGCCCAACGTTGTGAAAATTGGTAACAAAGCTGAGCTGCTGCGACTTGATCTGCACCTCGAGCACATCCTTGCAATACGTAAAATAGGCACGCACCAGCCCACTCCATATTTGCAATGTGTTTTACGCAACGATGCGCTATTCGTAACAAGGGCTCTTCCCGGGATATTAAACACCATGATTCCCTTTTTTTAGGATCTATGGTCTCCTGCCGCTTACGGGAAGTCATAGTTTGTTTTACAGCATTACTACAAATCATATCCTTCGCTATTTGCATATCATTATCTAGCGACAATAACGAGACGACTGGAATCCAGTACTCGTAAGTTTCTAGCGTAATTTCCGATTTTAAATTAGACCACATATCTTCTCTCATAAATAGGTGAAATGGTAGGCGGTAGTGGCCTATTTCTGGAAACATTCCTTTCACAGAAAAAAGTTCAAACTCATATTGCCTAGGAGTACTTTTTCTTTTGTAGTCTTTTAAAAAGTTTAATATGAAATATTCTTTATTATTCCGTAATTCTGTTGAAGTACTAAAAAGCAAGTGATAGATACACAAATATACTTCATAAAAGTAGGGATTTATTGAAACTAAGCACCCATGCAAAGTAACTTCACCATTTTTCCAAAAATCATTTAGAACATCCTTGATGAAATCTTTATTTTTAATACCTTGCCATATAGTTAAACATGTCGACAACAATTGATTTTCATCGTTCTCCAACAAAATGTGTGGGCATCCCAAATTGTCTACCTTTATTTTATAATTCAGATCCCAGTTACTTAGTATTGAAATCAATAATAAAGACAACCCATCATTGATAGAGATATTTAACGTTTGACACAAATCTACCAGCCGTTTAAGGGAAGTGTTCGGGAATTGTCTTAAAATATAAAAAAGTAAGATTTTAACGTCCCAAGTCTCTTCAGTGTTCTCAGGTAATGCTATTTCAGCTAGATTAATATTAAATTTATTCTTAAGTACATAATGCGGTGGATAGGACATATTACTTCCTGAAATAAGTTTGTATAATTCAAAAGTACGACGAATTAATGGTGAAGATAGATATTGCATAACAACTGGAGTCAATGCATCCGAATGACCTTTTAAAGTGTCAATAATCCATAAATTATCCTCCATTGTATCACTACCGTATAAAGTAAGGAGCAAATTTGTAATAAGTATTTCATCAAGTTCTTGTGCTACGACTACTTTCGTTAAAAGTTTTTTACACATTCTGTTTCTCGTTTTACAAAAGTTATCAGACAAATTGCTATCTCTCGAAATATGTCGAGACAATACATTTCCTGTTATTCGAATCGGAACAAAATCACTTTTTATAGAAACAGTGCTTAAATCAAATTCTATATTATTTGCCGTTTCTACGTAGTAGTCAATTAAATAATTTAGTGCCGGCACTGATGACATAGGTAGAAATAGATAGTGAAAGTTCCATGCTACAGATAAATTAGTCATAATTATATGTGAGTTAACGAGCGATTTTAATATTGCTAAAAGCTCGATTAAATAATGTAAATGCTCCTCTACGCAATTGAATATCAATTGGGACATAACTTCACATGCCTTTAATAAAAGGGCAGAGTTATGACCGTCTTTAAATGTACATAAAATTTCTAAATTGTTTTCTTTTCTCGGATTTATTACTACAAATTGTTCAATAAAAACGCGAACTTCCTGTCCAGCTGACATTTTACGCAATAACAATAGGAGACTTGAATTTCGAGATAAACTTTTTCGTAATAACTTGTGTACACATCCTCCGCGTCCAGAGCTAGCTGTAGTACCATCTTGTTGTGCCCAATTATTTGCTTCGTTGTTTCGAATTTTTTCCTTACAAATATTATTCACATTTAGCGTTATATTATAAGAGTTTTTTAAATGATACAAATTTTCAAGCTCTTTCATTAAGTTTTCATCCACTGATTTTGTCCCTCTAAGCAAATCTAAATAATTTCTTTCTATCGTAGGATTTTTGCTTTTCCTATTAATTATCTTTTCATATTTATTTACAATAGTTCGTAACAATACCTTCTTGTGAATATTTGATAAACTTTTGAAATAGTCTAATGCGATGTTAGTGTCGCACTCTCGTAGGCATTTGTCGACGTACAACAAGTGCGCGTAATCTGAATATTCAGTGACAACAGTTGTTACTACTTTCAAGTCATTTAAATCAATTGCTGGGGCATTAATCATTTTATGGATAACTATTATATAATTAGTAAAAGTTAGAGGGAAATTGTATTTCTTTAATACGACTTTAATCCTGGCATAGTTTAGTTCCATGTAAATTTCTTGAGAAATAGCACGATCTGCGTCTGTTACAGTAAAATCGTTATTAGCGGATGCTGCAGCTTCAATCGCTATATTGAGTACAGTATCATTCCAAGGCACTTCTAGAACCTTCAAAACTTGTAGCAAACATTCAAGTTTATTGCTAGGTGAGCGAAAAGCATTAAGCAATATTTGCAATCTGTGTCCATCAACACATCCTCCGCTACTAGCTGCTTCGCTCTCTATAAAAGAACGAAGAGCATCATCTAATTCAAATTGATATCGGGCTGCAAATGAAGGTAAACTCCCTTGCAAAAATGTCTCGAGATCTTCTGTGTAGCATCGTCGTAACATGATAAGTCCCACTTCAGTTGGAGTTTGAGAACTGAGTTCACTCAATAGTATGTTAATTTTGTGCTTTTCTTTTAACTCCATAATATAGTTTATATGGTCTTTAAGTACATCTAAATCATCAATCGAAATTGGTCTCAGTGATATGGTTTTCAAAGATTTCTCCAAGACGATAGCAATCTCTTCAATAAACTTTAAACCTATTTTTGGCCAATATGTTGATTGTTCTAGTAAAAACAGTCTATTGGTAGTCCATTTCACGAATATATCTATATAAAATGGGTTAGCATCTAAAAGAGGGGGGATAAAATTACGAAACCAGATAATTAAACTGCCTATCTTAATATTTAGTGGAATAGTATTCAGAATATTTTCAATATCTATTAGATTAATGGAGAGTTTCATTTCTGAATATTTTAACCAACATATGGAGGCCAAATCTAAATCACTTTTCGATATGAATAATACACAAAGTTCTATGTAACTAAGATCAAATAAATTTATGTTGTCGTAACAATTATTTCCTCTAAAACAAATATATTCTAACAAATCAATTTTTGTCATCACATCAGCAAATGTTTTCGTGAGGTTATTATCTTCTGTTGCAAATACTTTTTTTTGAATTGAAAACAACATAGATTTATATGTTAAATTATGCTTACAGAGTTTCACAGCATTATTGATCAAGAATGCATAGTCTGTTATATTGTTGAAAAGTATCTCTAATTGTGGTGTTAGTTCAACCTGATTTTTTGAAGTTAGGTTCACTTCTTCTACCATTGACTTCAACTGAAGCTTGAGTGTTTCTTGAGTAGACATTGTTGGAGTGGAGGTAATGGTGCTGTCATAGTTCAGTTGATTTTCACACTGTGATGGTGATGCACAGCATAAACATACCTGTAAATTTTATATTTATATTGCACATTACAATTAATTAACTATTATAATCTATCAGTTAATGATCTATCTATTTAATAGCAATCTTCTGCTGCATAGCATGAAGTCCATGTAATCCTGTCCTGGTTGCAGATTTCAACAGATCTATAAAGTTAACTGACACCAGATGTCATTGAAAATAAACAAGCTTTCTGTGTGTTGGATGGCATTTTACACAGATGGTGCCAATTATACTTATGTAACAATCTTTAAACCTCGTTTTCAATCATGCAACATATAGATTGACCACTATTTTGCAGAGTATGTTTAGAACTTCTGCAGTTGCGGGAGAGACCTGTGCCCAAGTGTGAGACTTAGAAGAGTTGCAACAAAATTTCAATAAGAATCACAAATTGATTTTGTTAAAGTTTTACAATGTACAACTTTGCAATGATGCAAGATTGCACATTTACAGTTCATAAACTCCATTTTCCATAACTCAACTCACATTCAAACAATTGAAATCTCATTTGAACATATACTATGTATGTCAAGCTTTGAAGTAAAGTGCAAATTTCCAGTCATTTACAGGGCAAAAAGATAGTTTCAACAAAACAAGATGTTCAGAATGGATCAGATTGAACAAAAGCATCACTCAAACTCATATCACATTCAAGTAAGGTAGGGGATGTTTATAGGAAGTCAATATTTTTTTTTAAACAACAAAAACCAGGCCCAGGACTTGCGACTACTAGCCCATATATGTTAGGCCTGATAGATTTGGATAACATGCTATTACTTTCCAGAGCCAAATGAAAATAGAGTTTCTTTAAAATGTTAATGTTCTGTCAACCCAAAGAAGCTGTTTACTATAATTAGGTATTAGCGGTTTTGTCTATGTTATAGGTTCAACTTTAAAGAACAATTAGAATTTAATTGCTTTTGAATTCCCCCCGACTTCTTAAATGAGATAATATATTAAGATAATATGTTATAAAATCAATTTCAATTTTTGGATAATACAAAATTTATTGACAAAATGAAAAACTCTTACCTCTTCGTTATCCCATAGTAAGTAATAGAAGACATTGTTATAACTTTCCAATGGATAGCAGTGAGACATCTCACTTTCAAAGGTATATGTGATATTATAATCTATCAAGTTTAAGATCCACATTTGAGTTTCACTGCTAAGAACTGCCATGTCGCCCCATGGAACAACATATTCCAGATCGCTTTTGGTATGTATAAGATCCACGACTCCGGTTATGGGACACTTCAATTCAATGTTTGTTTTATTGGGAAAACAATTTAATCCATTTGAAAAAATACAGCTTTTACTAGAGTTGTTGTAAGGCTGATAAGATTTTTGCAAGGTAACAGTCTCTGCGTTCGAAGCCATAACAAATTTTGAAATTAAATCTTCACCAGAGAACGGCGCGGCCAGCCGTTCTCCACTTTCACTGATTAAATACAAGTATTTTTCGTGTATTAAGAATTGACGAATTTTGTAATTTGCGTAATTATTTATTGTTAACTTTAATTGCAATCCTTTAGAAATATCGATAATGATAATTTCGGATGATTCGAAGGCAAGCCACAACATTTTTTCATGTAAAATGTAACTCTTTACTTCTTTTTCAAAAAAGTAATTCTTGTCGTCCACACAATCATGATCTTTATCCGATAGATTTAAAATATGAATATTATTTTTATTTTCAAATAATATAACATTTGGGTAACAAAACAGTGCTTGTATATTACTAGGTCTCGAAGCTTGTAGTTTTTTAACACATGTTTCTTTTATAAACATCTTCTACACTTAATTATTGCTTAATAACATAAAAATACGTAATAGAAAATAAAGCCTAAATAATCAAAAAAAAACAAAAGTGTCTCACAAAAGTTCGACGCAGGCAGTTATGATATTTATCTATCAACTGTGAATTTAAAATTTAAATCTTAATAACGTGTAATGTGATGAGAATCGCATTATACAGCCAAGAAAATAATATTACATTAAGTGAATTGAAATCTTTTAAAGTATTTATATAATACTAAAGAAAAAACTAAGTTTTTACAATATGAAGTTTTATTATATAGTATATCGTGGAAGAATCCGATTTTTATGATAAATCGATACAATACTATAAGAACTAAGACGTCACAAAATAAAAAGCCCATTTTGACATTTGTCAATGTAGGGATTGGAGATGTATGAAAAAAAATACGTTCCTAGCAAAATCTGATTTTCACAACAAAACAATTCAAAACTGTTCGAAGTTTCGTGTAAGCGATTAATATTTACAAAATTATATGTTGTCTGTAAAGGTAGACATTCACCTATTATTTAAATGAAAATGTAAGACTTGTGATTAAGATATATAATTATGGTTACCTATCAAAAATGTAGTAATCTCAAAAGCGAAGTAATGCAGAATACATAGTATTAGTGATAGTATCGAATACATTCGATACGATATTATGCGTATATATTTGTGACGATAATATTGACAGTATTTTCGACAGATATAATAATGATTTTGGTTGGTTAATAATTAGGTACTAAATATTTAGGGATTTATGTTTTAATAAAGTTTATTTACAAATATATTCAATTATCCTTCAATGTTTATTTTGATTATTGAATCGAATTGTCGTTTCCTCTTTGTTGCTTTATTTTTAGATCCTCTTTTTAATCCTATCGATTTTTTGACTTTGTTATTAATTTCTGAATGAATTAAATCTTTTGTTTCTTTTATGGCAGTTATATAGCCATTTGATAAATTATGAAGTGATTCCATAGGTATATTTATTTGAGGTAAATCAACTTTTCCACCTGATTGTAGAATTTCCTGTAAATAAATAAAAATAAAAGTAGTTTAGGTTTTTCTTAAATTGTGATATACGTAATCGAGAATAGTTATATATATTCGATAAATATATTTCATAATTATTTTCATGATTACCTTAAACATTTGGACTTGATTTGGCATTAGAATTGTTACTGCATGCCCTATATGCCCTGCTCTTCCTGTTCTTCCAATTCTGTGTATATACGTTTTTATATTCCGAGGTGGATCATAGGATATCACATAATTACAGTTTGGTATATCTATTCCTCTTGCCAATGCATCGGTACTTATGATTCTGAAAATGAAAGAGTAATATTTGCTACCCCCTTCTTGGTATCGGTTTATCAACTTTGTTTAACTCATTTTACTAATGAATGACATAAAATAGTTTTGTGGAAACATTTGTTAATTAAAAATTTAATTTATAGCTTGCATAAAGAATTTCCGAATCAATACTTACATGTTTACATCAGAATCATTAAATTTTTTCAACACAACTTCTCTTGTGGATCTATCGAGTGATGCAGACAATTCTGCAACTTTTAAACTTCCCTTGCTCCATGTGTTAAGTAAGACCATCAATCTATGTGCCGATTGGGCAGAATTAGTGAAGCACAATACCTTGTCCCACAGCTTTTCGGTCAATAAGTGGAAAAGAGTGAGCGGTTTCTCTTCACCACTGCAAATGCAAATGTTCTCTTGCAATTCATCCGGGGTAACATATCTCTTAACATTTGTATCATTTGTGAAATCACTTATAGGTGTAACGGAGAAGAGTTTTGGTTGAAATAATCCCCACTGCTCCAACAACTCAGGGTCAGGTGACAATGTTGCGGAAAAGAGCAATTTATGTGGCGGTCGTTTCTGGCTATTGATACTGTTCCAGTTCAGGTGTGGTATCTTGTTTGTAGCGGTCAGATTTTCATGTTTGATATGTTTGTCTAAATGATATAGCCAATCGTTTTGAATGTTGTCCATGATTCGGTCAGCTTCGTCAATCACTAAGAATTTTAGATGTTTCAATGAGAAACCTTCAGTATTCTGTAAATGTTCTACCAATCTGCCTGCTGTACAAACTACTACGTCTATCGCACTGACCCATCCTACTGATTCGGCTGTAATAATAAGAAATATAATAAATAAATGCAATTTTATAAATTGTGAAACCCTAATATCAAAGGACCATCTATCGAACAAACTATAGATGATCCTAAAACTCCTGGGAAGTGTGTTAATTATTCTACTTAATTAATGAATTATGTTAAAATATGGAAATTTACTTACTGTAGCGGATTATGACCTGTTGTTCTTTCTGTAGAGGGGTTGAGCCACTCAATAGAGCAACTTTCAGACCAGTGTTTGTGCAATATTTCTTGAACACCTTAGCAACTTGCAGAGCAAGTTCTTGTACCGGTAAAACAATTAATGCCCGCATGTGGTGACCAATTTCGGACATTAATAACTGTAAGAATAATTGTATATATGTATTTGAAACAATATGAATTATTACCATTATTTGTATGGAATGTTGGTTCAAACCATTCAAATGACATACCTGAATAATGGGTAAAACAAAAGATAATGTTTTGCCACTACCAGTTGGAGCTGACACACAAATATCATGAGGCCAAAATAAGTTTGAGGACTGATATTCTTTTAATATGAATGGAATGACTTGCTCCTGAACGGGAAACAGGTGGCTAACATTTTCACTTGCTAATGTGGACTTCAGTGTATTGTTCAACCAAACTTGGTCTTCCACCTTGCAAGTCAAAGTCTGAAGATTTTTTGAAACACTTAAGGGATGTGACAACCAATAAGGCAACACTCTTTCAACCTGTAAACATAAAAAGCAGCTATACTAAGTATCCATCTGTACCTTAAATCAATTAGTATTTGAAATAATTATGTTTCAAGTTCTACTGCTATAGAGAAGATTAAAAACCATAACAATGGTATTATTTCAGCTGTCCATACTTATGATCCACAATAAAATGTAATATAATACTGTTATACAAGTGTTATTATTGTTATTCCATCACTACATGATAATAATATGAGTGTTAATAAAACAAATCATTATAATTCTTAAAATCTTCTAACTATGAGAGGAAACCAGAGTCCAGCAGTGGAACAATAACATGATTGAAAAAATATATAATGCTTACCCTGGTTTTCTTTTCGAAATCTCTAACCCCGAGGACTTTAAATTCCTGTGATGGTTTTCGTTCCACTAATGGCTTGTTTGATTCATCTCCAGGGTGAGCGATATTTTTTTCTGTATTAGCTTCATCTTTATTTTTTATATCATCAATATCAAATTTGTCCTCGTGTATTTTCAATGGCTTCTCTTTTTTCAAATAAATAACATCTGAAATTTTATCAACCTTATGGTTTTTCTTCCTCTCCTCTATTTTCTGTTTTAATTGTTGTAAATGGTATGTTTCTTGATTAATTAAGTCGTCATCGTGTTCAGGTCCTTTATACCTAAAAATACAACATAATTACCAAAATTCTAACATAAACTATGCAATTCATAACAAATTTTGTTAGTCTTGTCTACCTGTTAACTATAAACAAGTCCATTTCTCGAAACCACTCTGTTTTGTTTTGGTAATGTAACACTGTCGTTAATATTTTAGTAAATAAATGATAGTTATAAATCAGTCATTGAATTCATAACCTCTGAGTACATATTTAAATTTAAAAAATATAAATGAATGAATCCAGCATGTCAGCGACACATGATTTTGGCGTTTTTGTTTTTAAACATATAAGAAAAAATGAGAAGCTTCCAAAATTTGCTTATCGAGCATTATTTTAGTTCTTCTGAGATAATCTATTAAACCACTAATTAAATAACATAAATCATTAAATATGTATTATTCGTATGCCTATTGTGCATTTAGCATTATTATAAAATTGTATAAAATATTTATCATAGACGATAGAGCACTCATAATCCATCTGCTTCCTGCAAAATCATTTACTTTAGTTTTAGCTATAATCTGTGGCTGGTCGAGAATGGATCAGTCAGATCAGATTTTAGAGCATTATTTTTCGATTATTTCTGTGAAATATAGGTTGTTTTATGTATTCGATGAGTAATAACTTCTGTTTATTTTGTAACAAATAGACTCTCACATGTTTGTGTCCCGTCAAGGGTTTTAATTGGTATTACAGCGTTTGAATTCAATCAAAATGGCTAGTGTATCTTATCAAATTGCGAATCTCCTTGAGAAGGTAACCGGCTCGTGTGGAAACAAATTTTATATTACTGTTTTGCCTAACACTAAGTAACTAATTAATTCAGATTATATTTTGAATATTTTCTATAGATGACATCCAATGACAAAGACTTCAGGTTCATGGCTACTAATGATTTGATGACTGAGCTTCAAAAGGATAGCATAAAGCTAGATGACGATTCTGAAAGGAAGGTAGTGAAAATGTTGCTTCGACTTCTCGAAGACAAAAACGGAGAAGTCCAAAATTTGGCAGTTAAATGGTAAGTTTTGTTATAAGTATGTTATAGCTTTCGTATTATGTCGTAAAGTACATCTTGGATAAGTGAATCAACAGAATAATAGTTCTGGATGTTAAAGTTATTGATATCTTAACTTTAGTACAACTAAAGCTGACTTTGTGATATTCCATTTTCAATTTATTCATAAACTAGCTGACCCAGCAAGCATTGTTCTGCCATTCTGCCATATAATTTAATATTAACTATAACAGTATTTCTCCACTATTTAATGGTTGTTATTTTTACATGTAAAACTACCTCTTCAATCACTCTTATCTATTAAAAAAAACCGCATCAAAATCCGCTGCGTAGTTTTAATGATTTAAGCAAACATAGGGATATAGGGATAGAAAAATTGACTTTGTTTTATACTATGTAGTGACATATATGTATATTACACAAAAGATACTGTTTGATTGGGAAAGTGGATTGTCCAATATTCAATTAATTTGGGAAATAATATATAAGACCAATAATAATTTTATATATTCAATATAGGAATAATTCCTATATTCAATATAGGAATTGATCAGAAAACTCAAGTGATAGTACAAAAATACAAATGACATGGATTTTCTTAAGATACTATGTATACGAATTTACATATAATTTTATAAGTTGCACACATACAATATGTCTCATTAGTTGTTTTATATTTATTTTCGAATTACAGTCTTGGCCCACTAGTGAACAAAGTTAAGGAGTATCAAGTAGAGGGCATTGTGGAGACTCTTTGTGCCAATATGCTTTCTGACACAGAACAGTTGCGTGACATCAGCAGTATCGGTCTGAAGACTGTTATTTCAGAACTACCTTTAGGCTCTAATACTCTCGCCGCTAGTGTATGTAAGAAAATTACTGGAAGACTGAGTGTAGCTATTGAGAAGGTTTGTTTTGTATATTCATTTACATTTAAGTTAATTATAGATAGTATAAAAATGTAAGTTTTTACAAGTGCATGGTATACTGGTTGACATTATGGAATGCTTCAGGTGTCTTTGATATCTGAAGGCTGAATAATGGTAATTAAAATTTAACTATTGCAGCCCAAAGACATAAGGATATAATATGAGATAGATATATACTTTGTTCGTAAGCTGTCATCAATGTGTTTTTGCTGATGTTAGCAGAATCAGTGCACATACTTTGACCAACAGACAACAAAGTGACTGCAATGGTATCTATTCATATCATGTGTGGCTAAAAATGACATGTTTTGTATTGTTTTCAGCAAGAAGATGTGTCTGTTCAATTGGAGGCGTTAGACATTTTAGCCGATTTATTGAGTAGATTTGGGGGGCTATTGATTGCATTTCATCCTATGCTATTAAGTTCACTGTTGCCCCAGCTTGCTTCTCCGCGTCAGGTGAATCAAACTCACTACGATTCTACTAGCTATGATTTGTACTACATAATTGTTCCTTGATCATTGTTACCTGTAAATTAGTATACCTATCATGTTTCAATCGTTTCACATCTCACTTCAATGTTTATACAGGCTGTCCGTAAACGTACCATAGTTGCGTTATCACATCTAGTGATGTCCTGCAATTCGAGCCTTTACAATAAACTAATCGATCACCTGCTGGAGGGATTGAGCACATCAACATCTGCAAACGTCAGCCGCACCCATATCCAATGCATTGCATCAGTCTGGTAAGACACATTTCGTTTATTTCACAATATATTAAATACAGAAACCTGCCTTGGATTTTTCTCATAGCATATTCAATATTGTCGCATATTTGTAACTTACTGTCAATTTGTCTTTGTCTGTATAAAAAGATTGATCACAAAAACCATCTTGACAATCAATTAGCTCTAATTCCTCTCAGATTATTTATGTTCAATTTATCAATGAAAAGAGACAAATGCTTAAATGTGAGTATAAATACTTTGCAACTCTGAAAAGATCTCACTTTAAAATATTGCACACATCAATATAAAATATATTGATAGATATATTTTATATTGATGTTTGCAAACAATAAAAATAAGTTTTTAATAATCCTTATTGAACTGTGCCATTGACATAAACTACTAGTAGCAAATAAAATGTTAGTTGAGGGTCAAGGAAAAGTTCAAAATGCTGCTGAGTTGTAAGTAGTAAAGGGCCGAGTTCATGTTAGTATACTTGACCCAAGCTATTAGGCTCATTATTAGTCATTGAAAAATCACCACATATGTCATGAACTGAGTTTTAAACAGGTACTCTGCCTAACCCTAGTTTTAGCCATAATTGGTCTCAAATTTTGAATGGGATTTAATCATTTTAGCCGCCAAGCTGGACATAGATTTGGGGAACAATTGTGGAGAGTGGCTCCTCAGGTCCTGGAGTACTCGACTGATCCCGATGAAGAGCTGCGTGAACACTGTTTGCAGGCGCTCGAGGCTTTCGTACTTAAGTGTCCTAAGGAGGTCCAACCTCATATTCCTACTGTAAGTTGTTCATGGTATTATCTTGTTTTAAGCTTTCACAATATATATATTCATATTTTTATACTATAAACGGGACTTAATCGCGTA
>DWDZ01000028.1:0-14012 GCA_018245715.1 Passova passova rudex
CCAAAAAATACATAGTTCAAAGTGTTTTAAAAGTGTATAAAACTTTGATATTCAATATTAATTAGTAATAATATTTAGTAATAATATTTATATTCAAATTCTTTATTTGTGAAGGTCTTACAGATCTTAAGGTTAAGTTTAAGTGCGGTACACTTGACCCGTAAGGACATCAACTATTTAATTGAGTAAGATAGTTTTAGACTACTTTACACAATTAATTAATAGCGTCAACATAATATATTGAATCCAACCAAGAGGTTTAACATTAAAGATAAGTACATACATTTTGGAAAATATAAAAGTACAAAAGGTGTAGGTAATTTTTTCTTAATATCGATTCCTAATTATTTATTTACCAATTCATTCGATTCAAGTAAATGTTAAGATATTTGTTCATTTTATGTCACTGACTTATTCAATTATTATGAACATCTGCTACTGTTAGTACTTATTCATTTAATAGCATTGTTACAGTTGTTAAGTTTTCAGTCACGTAATAGTTATTTCGAGTGCGGAGAACAATAATTAAATGGACTGTACGTACGGTTAGCAAAGCGCGCTGTCTTTCCAATTACTGATTCCTCGGTCACTAGCCAGTGCTTACTATTTTTGTATTATTTTTAACGTTGACTTTTTAAAAATCTAACTTTATTCGCTAAAAAAACTAATATAATGTCTCATCATCTGATATGCAGTATAAAAATGTAAAATAGAAAAAAAAGTAAGTTGTCATAAAGAAAAAAAAATTATATTGAATATAAACATAGTATTAACTTGATTTCATGAAAACAGGCATCCAGTGCAAATCCTTATTAATAGCGGTTTAACAGACTCTTCTAGTTTACCTTTTGAAAGTTTAATTAAAATATTTCCACGACACAGAACAGACTAGCAGCTTTATAAAGCTTACTTCTAGTGGAGAGCTTAAATATTTCTATTGTTTACGTATTTCTTTGAAATGTTGAACGCTTAATAAAATCCAATTTTAATTAAGAATTACAATTTCTAATTGTTTAATGACAATAGTTCTGAAGATATTGGTAATTTATATGTACTATATTTATTTATAGGTAAACACGATAAGTGTAAATTAGAAATTTAAATTGTAATATTCAAGTATTGTATATTTTTTTTTTACAAAATTGTTATAATATTATGTTATTTGAATTACTTATCACATGCTTATCACATTAATTTATGTTACAAAAGAAACAAACAAAACACTTGATTTCTATTTAAAGCCGGATAATTGATCAATTTCACATTCTAGTACATTATCCACTGGACAGCACGCGGCATCAGTCACTACCTGGCCTTTATTACATTTTTCATTTGTAAACTCCCGATTTTGATTGATTAAATTTATATAGGGACTTATTTATTTACTGGGGCTTTTGTTTTATTTATCAATTTGATTTTTTTATCTCACTTCAGGTGTTACATTTTACTGCAGCTACACGCACCTAATCTATATTTAAGTTGAAACAGTAATGTGATCAGATGGCGCTACAACTTAAAGCTCAGTGTAAGCTCCTTCTTAAGAATAATTTATATCTACATAATACCTACGCGCTTCTTAAACCTTCCGGTTCTCACAAACCCTTTCCAATTTCCTGAAAGTTCAGGATTATCTAAGTTTACGCATAAATTGACTGTTGTCTGATTCTCACTTCGAACAACTACTCGTAATACTGTTGTAAACTATTCATTGACCAACGTTTTTTCAATTTTTTTGTTCATTACCAACATTTTTCAATTTATAATACTAGCGATAACAATAATTTGGTAGTCGTAATAACCAGTAACTACAATATTGTTAGCTTTTGAACTTAAATATAAATGATTGCAAGTGGTTCTAGTCTGTTCAAAATAATTAAAATGTACAAAAATCATAACGCATTAAAGATCATTTGCTTGTATTGTAAAAAAATGCCAATTGAAGAGAAATTGATGATATAACAAAAGAAAGATCACGAACTCAAATTTGTGATGTAATACTGGCGATCAAGTGCTACTCAACCTCAACAAAATATAAATCTTACTACAGTTGTCAACTCCTTCAAATTCAGTGGCTCATCATCTGCAATTTCGTCATGGGCATATAAACATTACCGCAAAAACTTCCTGCTTTTGAAAGTTCATCGAGCCGTACATTAGTATCATTTATAAAATTTTGCAGTATGAATGATTTCAGTAGCTTAGAAAAAACAATAGTACGCGAACTGTCCTGTCGTTTGTGTCTGTGTACCGATGTCGTTAAATTGAAACCTCTCAGCGCAGAGACAAAGAGAAAAATCAAAAAGCTCTTTGAAATTGTTGTAAGTTACTTTTATTTTAACCTTATTATTCCAAATTTCGTAAAGTATCTATTTATTGACGCTTCCATAAATTCTTCTTTTCACAGATTCATGCAGACGATAATCTTCCAAAAGCAATATGTCACGACTGTTTACAACACATGGGATCCTTGCATCGATACGCTATCAAAGTGGAAAAGACGCAGAAATTTTTGGAATTCTATAAAGCTAAATGTAATGAAGAAAAACATAATACAAAATCAGGAGAGAATAAAATACACTTGGAATCAACAGTATATCACGTTACAGAAATGGAGAAAAAGAAATCTGATACACTTAAGTGCAACGAACATCAACAGGGGGACGCAAAACCTATGAAAACAAAGAAAATCTCTCTGTCAGATATGAAATTTATGGAAGCGATGCCGTTAGAAGAATTTGCTAAAACTGAATGTGTTGATAAATCTCTTCTTAAGAACTCAACATGTGCTAACAAACCACCGGAGTGTATCACTTTACACAAAAACGATATTAACAAAACACCAGCAAACTGCTCAAGTTCTTTGGATAACAATTATCAAATACTCGATCCTATAGTGTTAATAGATGGCAAGCCTGCAAAACAAGGGGCCGCATTAGACAAACAAATTACATTGTTTTACAAAATGGAATGTTGTATTTGCCACGAGACAGATTTTCATTTTAGATCGTTAATGAGACATTACAAAGAGCGACACGGTGTTCCCGGATATGTTACCTGTTGTGATAAGAAATTCCATTACTTTTATCCAAAAAAAATTATCGAACATATGGCGTATCATCTACAACCAAATATATTTATGTAAAAAGTCCTTTTGTGATACACGTTTTTCAATACTTTTCACAGTCGAAGCGATAACATGTTTACAGAATATTTACTACATGCTTAGAAATATACAAAGTTTTGTTTCGCAGGTGTCACAGCTGTCATCAAAACTTTCGAACTTCTCAGGAGTTGTTCGAACATCAGAGTAACGGCGGACGTTCGGAAGGAAAGATAACTTGCCCCAGATGTTCCGAACGGTATCCTACGTACCAAGAACTAGGCTGGCATATAATAACCCATCGTACTGATAAATCACAGTGCGACTATTGTGGAAAATTGTAAGTCTACTGGATATTGCATTATAAATAATGAACTGGAATGATTATAGATTTATATAGGATTCATATCTATTACATCGAACAATGAGAGCCGCATAAATTCGGACCCCTATAATATACAAAATAACGCACAGTAGATAACGTAATGTCCTCGGAGTGAACGGCGTAGGTACTTTGCCCAATATTGTTCGTACCTATAGACCTATAGATCCTACCATGCCGTAGCGCGGAAGATTTTGATTAAAAAGCAAACGAGTAAAATTGCTTGGTATCTCTATACGGCATAGAGGTACTACTATTAAAAGCAGTATGATAATAGGTAACTTATTGAACATTAATGCGCGTATGTCTGGAACAGCCTATCAATTAAGTGTTAGTAAATTTGTACATTGTAACCTTTAGAAATTTACAGTAGCAAATAAATTATGATTGATTAGGGGCAAGCCAAACCCGCATTTACGATTCAACGTGAATTTCTCTCATCACTCGGCTTGACGCTCGCACAGGCGGATATTGTAATTATTTGACAAATCTGGGTAAAATAATGGCTCACAATTACCAAAACCATTTTAGTAGGTAACGAGATGTATAGGTTTGATAAATGATGAGGAGGTAAACGTTAAATCTAAGCTTTTAGATAATTATATTACGATTTATTAATAACTAGTTAGAATACATAGCAGGTAGTGAATAAAATTTGAAAATCGATTTTATGTGATTAAAGGTATATTTTTTATTTCAAAACTATTAGGCAATTCTTTTAGTCAATATATTGAAATAATTTTATTTTCATTTTATTTCGATTTCGTTCGGATGAAAATAAAAAATCACAAATACGTCATTTCATTTCCAAAACTAGTACATAACAAACAATTGGCAAGAGGCTCTGTATTAGGTTGAAAACTTGTATGACTGAGTACTCCCCTCATCAACTAAGGAAAATTGACAGTTTGAAATTAGAGCATTTTTATGGATATTACTGTCTATAAATCCACAAGTTTAAAGTAGCAATATGGTTTTCTATATGTGTGGTGCTTTGGTAGGTAAATATGTTGATTTTAGTTCATTGTAGGAACTTATACTTGTATGTGAACGTATGCATCAGTGGATGAATACGCGCACACATATAAGCAAAGTAGCACTTTAATAATTATATATAAATCAGACAGAATGTATTTTTTTCGTTCAAGCAACTCATATCCTTCCTCTAAGTTCAAACTTTATATTCATTTTCATTAAAATCTTTTAAATCGTTCAGCGAGAAAAGCCTGTCAGACTGTCAGCCATTTTCGCATTTTTCATATTAACATGAATAGATAGTTTTAATGTATAACTAAACGATGTAGTGCTTAGGGTGTGTATGTATGATGAAATACATATTTATATCATATTATGCTGAATAGGCACTATAATCTCATTATGTCGCAGGCTTTTCAGGCATCCTATACGACTAGGTACTGTATCCTATTTTATATTAAATATTCTTGCTTTTACCCTCAGTCGAGCATGTCCTAGTTACGCCCATAAAGCCATATTACTTTTCATATTACCTAATGAAATAATATATAAGGATCTATTTAAGTAGGTATTAATGATAAAATCTATATTCTAATAAAGAACGTAATAACTTGTTGTTCTTAGATTAAAGCATCACCACAGAAAGAAAAGTATAAATCACATGGAAGATATAATATTGTGCTCGCAATGCGTACGGAATCTCAAAAACATAGAAAAGCAAGAAAGAGAAATCGTAACATCCTTTTAAATTTATTTCAATTTAATAGAAACCATTTCGAAATAAACTATACTTAGAAACATACTTTACTACATGGCTTTGGACACATTAACTTTCCTCATACCGACTGCATCTTTAGACATCGGCATCAAGTGTAGCAAACTTGTTGAACTCGCCAAAACAAATGCATCGTATTATGAAATATGTAACATTGATGAAAATATGAAATATTGATGTACCTCAGAAATTAAGTTATATAAAATTTTATAGCTTCATTTGTTTCATTTTTATACGCTTTAATTTGGACATGTATTATTGGAGGAATTTAGTCGATTTGTTTGAGTTCCCCTGCAAAAACCCGACAATAAACTAATTATATAACAAATGTCGTGATTATATTTGCGCTATTATTGTGTCGGTGTCGTACCTATGGCCTTATTAGAAATTTCCATTTAATAACTCTTAGTAAAATATTTCAAAATGTTCATGTAGTTTCGTATGTTTCTTTTTTCAACTTACACGCTACCGACAGAACTTAAATGGAGTTTCTGTGTTACCAGAAAGAAAAAGTAAAAGCGAAAACAAACAAAGACACAATGCAGAAATTTCAAAAATTCCATCAAGCTATGGGACTATCGGCCGATGAAGATGGATCGACGGATTAAAATTGTGGTGTCAAATGGTATTTGTAATGAAATTTAAAGCTACTTCAGTGATATAATCTAACATCTAGCTACTATTAATGGAATTTTGCGTTATATTTATATTTAATAACAAATTTTGATAAATTGTAAGCTGGAAGGTGTTAAAAATAAAATCATTACATTTTTCGCATAATTTTAATGAAAGCTTATAATATAAATACATTTTTCACACACAAGTTCAGAAGATTAATCAATTCTACGCTTCTTTACAAGTGACCCCAAGAGGTCAGAAATAGCAGGCAAGTTATTTGTCTGGTCGTTGGCACCTGTATTTAAGTTAGAGAGTGGTATGTTTAATTGGGTTCCAGAATTCTTTTGCTGTCCCTTCATATTTCTGTGCTGTGGGAAGCTTGGCATCAACTTTGGGTCACAAGCTGAAACAAAAATGAGCTTTTTACACTTTTTACAATTTAACAGCTTCTCAATTTTACAGCAGCAGTAGTTAACTACTATACCTATGGATGTATTCTGATATGGTAAATTATGAATATGTTTTAAAAAAATAAAAAGGAAATAATAGTCCATAACAAAAGACACTATTATCAAATATGTAATGAGTTAGCTGACATAGTACATCAGACAAAATCAAGTGTGATAACAAAAACTGAAACAAGGAGTGTTGGTGTATTTTGTGAAGTAATCTTGAATTAAAAACTAAACAATATTAATATTGTCTAATAGTGCTGCCCTATAAATTCATGGAGTAGGATATTTATAGAAGAGACTTTATTGGCATAAGATACGTTAAGGTCAATAGAACCCGCCGGCGTGACTGTGATAATCCAGAGGCAAGCCAACAGAGTAATAATGCTGAGTAAACAATTGTTTTTGTACTTTTCTAAGAAACTACTGATTCGCACAGTGTTACTGGCTCTATCTCGAACTTAATACAATATTGTGAAGGCTATATGGAGGCAATCAAACTTACGTAGCGGCTGTTCCTTGAAGTATGAACTCTGCAAGCACTCCTCGGCAGTGGCGCGCTTGTTCGGGTCATACATAAACAGGAAATTGAGCAGACGAAGGCCAGCGGCAGACAGCCAGGGGAACCGTTGCTTCAAGTTATTATATGGCTGTTGTTTCAGTGTGAAATTTTGCAATGCTGGCAATGAACTGAACTCAGGCCAGATAGCATCCGAAGGAGTACCTGAAAATATAGAGAAGATTACAGTTACTGTATTATTAACAATTTGTTCTCATAGAATTGTCATTAATATATTCAGAAACAATGAAATAACTGTATTTTCTATACTATTTAAAAAAATCTAAATACAGTGTGGCTGCCATCTGCAACTCGCATATTCAATGTTTGAATCTGTCACTTAATATTCTGTTTGTATTGAAACTTTTACACGTAGCTTTAACTCACCCAATAAGTCAACTATAAGCTCCAGCTGTTCTATCTCAGTGCGTCCCGGCAACAAGGGCTTGTTGGCGAGCAGCTCACCGAGGATGCAGCCAGCCGCCCACATGTCCAGCGCGGGCGTCTGCCGGGGCGACTGCAACAGCAGCTCCGGCGCACGGTACCATAACGTAACCACTCGCGGCGTGGCCGTACGGGCCGGGGCACCGAGCCAACGTGCGAGGCCAAAATCAGCTGTTAATAATAGCATAACATTATTAATTGTGTGCATTATTTGGTCAATTTAATGTTGAGAAAAAAAGAAAAAACGGTATAATAAACTGTATTGCACTGCAATGCATTAGTATTTAATATTTACTAACGAACTGCACTTTTTTCCTACAAATATAAAAGCTTAAAACCATTTCTTACCAATTTTAACACAGCCCTTGTCTGTGAGTAGCAAATTGGACACTTTCAAATCCCTATGTACAATAAAGTTAGAATGCAAATACTTTAGGCCTTTGAGGACCTGGAGCATAAGGCATTTTACTTGTGATTCTGTGAATGGCGAAGTCATGTTGTCTAGAAGAGATGCCAGGTCTTGCTCACAATATTCCATGGATAGGAAAATGCTGTAAATAAATGGTTACAATAATTTGATTTACATGACTTAAATTTTAGAGGCAGATGTTACTTGAATTAAATACTCTGTGGAACTACTAAACTAAGTAACAAGTTTTCAGGTTTTTACATTATATCCACTTCTTTCCTACGATTTTTGAATCTTTTACAAAACCAATATAGCTCAATGATCACAATTTTATCATCAAAAAATGGGCATTATCATTAAATCATCAAGTATCCTTTTCTTGTTCTTTTTATATTTGTAGCGCTATTGAAAGATTCATTTTTAACATTTCATGTATCATTTTCTGCTGTTAAAGTGACATTTTCTTCCAGTCGACCCAGTATGTTTTGTATTCATTACTCTTTTAAATCATATTACCACTGTGTTCTATTGTGGATTAATATATGGAAGTGTAAGGGTGTATCTCAGATGAAGAACCTAGAGCTTGAACTCATCTGTGTGTTCTGAGGAGTGAACATCATGACCCTAACAATAGAAGACTGTCCATAATGGGTTTTACTCTGTTAAAAAATGTAGGCATGAAGGGGGAGTATTGTATTGTTGGTTGTAAACTTACCTTTCCAGAGACCTCCCAACTAGAACTTCCTTGAGCTGTACAATATTCTCATGACGACAGGCCATTAGAACCTGAATTTCACGCAAACCACTAAGTGGTAGTCCATCTTTCTCAACGTCCATTCTAACTTTCTTCAGCGCGACAATATTACCATTTAACTTATCCTTAGCACGATCTGTAAACCACAATAAATTCATCCATATTTTATAACATTCTGCATGACATTTGGTAAAGAAACTGCGTCTTCTATTTTACTATTGTTCTTACATTTAAGGAAATATAATGTTAAGCGTGCAAGTGTCGCAGTTCCACTTGTTTCACATACAGGTGATGTACCTTAAGTCCCAAAAGCTCACGCATACTTAGCCAAAAAGTTAATCAAATATAGTTGACCTTACACTACTGTGTATGTCTGATTTGTTGGAACAAGGTTATATATAATACATGGATTTATTCAGTGAACTTATGATGATATTTACATTTAACCTGCTCCCTTCACTTTAAACTCTTAAGCATCATTTATATTTATGTACAATTTTAAGGTAATTTATGTTAATTATAGAATATTTGTTACTAACACACAATCCCATAGGTCCCTTCTCCTATACGATTTAGCTTCTCAAATTCTCCAACAAATCTACATCTGCCCAACTGAAATCCAAAAATAACAAAGGTAACTACATCAATAACCTGAAGTTCCTTGGCTTAGCTATTATTAATACACAATAATAAAACGATTATAAGGATTTAATAGGTTATTATGTTTACTTACTATATCTTTCTCAGGAATCTCCATTGTTTTACCCGTTCTAAACGATATGAGGACACCCTTACGAGTCGCAGGACCCGTGGGATCCGCAGCATCTTGAGTTACAAGTTTTTCAGAACCTAAAACATTAGAAAATAACAGAAAAGATGCGGCTTATACAATATTAGCAGTCCTTGTAAAAAATATATTTTTCATACTTTGAGACATGGTTTTTATAGAAATTTACTTCGTCGTTATGTACTTTTAAAAAATGATAACTGTTTATTTCTTTAGGTAGAAAATAAAATTTCAATACAGTAAGGTTTGTTTGTCTATCTTTGTTGATACACGCGAATTACATTTACATGTCGGTACTTCGGATAATTGTCTATTACAGAAAAAGTTACAGATTAAACATAAACGAACAGTCGACAGATAAAGAATGGATCAATTGATTCTCATTCGTTTCACTTATTGTCATTTTCAAAATTTGCGAAAATTAAAACATAAATAATTACATTATAAGCATTTCTTTTACGAACACTGCTAAATTGCAGACTATTGTTTTGCTAATGAGTATTAATATTTTAAACAATCCATATTCTGTTATAATAAATTAAATATATTACTTAGTATAAATCAATTCAGCAGTTTAATTTTAAGCATTATATTCCATACAGTTTTTTCTTCGATTAGCAGGATGATGAGCTGCCCAGTCGGGTTATAAAGATCATGTTTTCATGACAAATATGAAATATGTCATTGTCACTGTCAGTGGCGTATTAGACTTATGACATAATATAGGGTCACGGTCTTCTAGTCTTAAATTTGTATAGGTTGTTTTTATTTTTATTATTGTTTTAAGGATATATAACTTACCTTGAATAATCGAGTATTGTTGTTTGAGTCAAAAATCCTAATCTGTATTTAAAAAA
The DNA here is from genome assembly GCA_018245715.1 of Passova passova rudex. NCBI lineage: Eukaryota > Metazoa > Arthropoda > Insecta > Lepidoptera > Hesperiidae > Passova > Passova passova. Next base: position 10,113 of record DWDZ01000028.1, read on the forward strand.
GTGTAAATTATAGTGTATGCCTATACTATGAATGTATCAACAAGAGTTATTCGAACAATTGGGAAAATTTGGCGGTCTAATATGTAATTTCAGTATCTTTTTATTTTTCTTTCCTTTAAATCTAGCGACATTAATATTCTACTTTTTTTTGTATGAATTCTAGTATAAATTTAAACTTCATAATTTTTCCCTTAATAAATTTTACCAATTGACTATTTCGCACTTCACAGAATATCCATATATAAACTTTAAAGATCACAGTCACAAATATCACAGAAAATGAGAATACCGAAAGCATTGAATCCTCGACATAAGAAACTATTATTGTGAGTGCAATATTTTCGTATTCAAAATTTCAATACACATTTATTTAAATGTTTCATAACTAAAAAACATTATGCAAAATAGTTTCAAACAACAGTCAAAAAGTTGCAATTTAATAATACTTTCAATATACCATTGTTGTCTGACACTCAGCAGTTTTGTATTTCCAACAATTATTTTTGTTTTATAATATTGTTCTTCAAAATAGAACTTAAAATTAATATTGATATTTGGTCATTTTTAGAATGAGATTCGGATTATACGACAAAGTGCTCCCTGTTGAAACAACTCCCAGTAGATTTGTACCAGATCACATAATAAAGCCGGATTATAGTTTAAATAAACAAATTTATTCACCTAAATATGCCGAGATAAAGAATAAAGAACAAATACAAGGTATGAGAAGAAGTTGCAAATTGGCATCTAGTGTTTTATTAAAAGTTGAAAAGATTATACAAGTAAGTGAACATAAGGAAGGTGAGCTAAAGTATAAGTGGGAAAAAAAATTTATATGCCAGCTGAAATACTAATTAATGGACTACTTGACAATCTTACAAAATTGAAGAAATGTGAAAATGCTTAGGTTGTTAAATTCTATTACACAATGCACAATTGCTTGTAATGTTGCAATCCATACCACTGTACAATTTCAGGCTGGTATAACAACAGATGATATAGATGAGTTTGTGCACAATGAGACAGTTGAAGCTGGAGCATATCCTTCGCCACTACACTATAAAGGGTTTCCCAAGAGTGTGTGCACTTCTGTTAATAATGTAGCTGTCCATGGAATACCTGATCTTAGACCACTACACAGTGGGGATATAATCAATGTTGATGTAACTGTAAGCTTTATTTGCTCATTTTATTTAATACAAGTTCTTGCCTGTGACTTTGTACGTGTAGAATTGTGACTTTAGGCAGCTTATGGAGTATTTCAAAATAAATTATAGCCTATATGTTGACGATGTCTTTTAGCTATATAACAAAAAAAGTTTCATCAAAATCCGTCGAGTTGTTTTTGCGTGAAAGCCGGACAACAGACGAATAGACAAAGATTGTAAAATTATTTTATTGGCTTCTATAGTTGTGTACTAGTATAACAGTATTTTTTTTAGTTTTTATTCAATGTACAGAATTGGGCTCTTTTACAACTTTATTGTATGTATACATAGATGATAAATCAAATGTAGATAAAACAAAATCCAAATTCTATGCTAACTGTATAAAATGAAATGGTGCAATATACCATTACTTCCAATTATATTATTATATCTTTCTGAAGTTTTCTCGCCAGCATTTGCAAGTGTACTGCAATCACATGGTTATCTCATAAATATAATGAATTGATCGTCACTTAAATATTTATTACAGGTGTTTTTTGAAGGATACCATGGAGACTGCTCAAAGACATTTCTAGTGGGTGATGTAGATGATAAAGGAGTCGAGCTGGTGGGCATCACAGAAGAATGTTTGGATGTTGTATGTTATTGTTTTATTTCACATAGCCATATAGCACAGAAGTATGTTGCTAGTTACATCTTAAAAAGGATATCGAAGATCTATTGCTTTATTAGTCCAATAGTGTTACTATTCGTACTTTACAACACTCACTTTTCAATCAGGTGAAAACATGCTACAACTTAGACTCTACTACAACTAGCAGGATAGCATGATAAAAAAAATAAAAAGCAGTGGTATCTTTGACATCTCTACTACCATATGTGCATCCCATCATCATCCCTGTTTCTAGAGAAATTGACTAGGAAGCTCTATCTATTCCGAGAATATATTTTATTGGAAGAGTAGGTACATAGATTTATAGAATGATACTTCCAGAATTAATTTCACAGTCAAATAGGTACATATATATACGGGGTAGGTAGAAAGCACCGAGTGCCAAATATTTCTGTCCTTGCAAACCTGATGCGCTTCGTCTGCATTCAAATAGGTTATTATTATAATCACATTGGTAATACAGGTAATATAACTTGTTTTAGGCAATTAGATTATGTGGACCAAACGTCCCGTTCTGTTCAATTGGAAATACAATAAGCAAGTATGCGAGAAGACGCGGGTTCACCGTACTACCGGCATTTACAGGACACGGCATCGGAAAATATTTCCATGGTCCACCCGACATATATCATACATGTAAGTTATCTCAATTAAATATCATGCTAGTAGGTATCTCAAGATGTAATGTAAATACTATCTCACTCAATACTTAGTGCTGGAAGTAATTCATTCAAAGTAATTCCAGCAGAATTACTATGAATAAATGTAGTACAAGTAATACAAGGTAAATGTAGTACAAGTAATACAAGGTAAATGTAGTACAAGGAATCAGACTTCAGAGCTTCAATTTCTTCTCTTCTGAAAAATTTAACAGTATGACATATTGGATAGAAATAGTTGTGGAAATACTTGAGATTACTGCTATAGCAATATACTGCTATAGCTATTCACTGTTGCCAAATTATCGATTGACTATCGCAAAGTCATCATATCAATATCAATGCTATTGTGATCTAGAAAATTAATCATAATACCTATTGATAGGGCTATGGATAGTATTGGATTTTTACTGTGGGTACTAGCTTTACTATACTAACCCGACATGCTTTGTCTACATTCATCATTATTAAGGAGTATTATTTTTGTCATTCCAGTAAATTGTTACCCCGGACTGATGAAACCTGGTATGACATTCACCATTGAACCGGTACTTTCGCAAGGTTCGGAGTTGACTGTGATATTAGACGACGGATGGACTGTCGTCACCGAGGACAGCGCTAGAGCCGCACAAGTTGAACATACCGTGTTAATTACCGAAGATGGCGCAGAGATATTAACGATTTGATATAAATTAACAAGCCGCGAGGTGTGTTAAATCGTTTTACAAAATCTATGTCAAAACTAGAAATACCAAAATCCTAATATGAACGCATTGTATTATCTCTGAGAAGGAACACAATGAATGTCTTCTACTCACCAAAATTGCTATTTATTACGATTAAGTACTAGGTATAAATTTACTTTTTCTATAAATTAAATCATATTGCTAAAAACATCAAGTGCATTAAAAGTTAAGAAAATAGTCTCATTTTAATGATTTCTAGGTATCATTATTTATAGTGCTGATCATATGTTATTAAAGGTTCAATCGAATAAGTAGACTTATATCTGGTGTTTAAAATAAAACAACTTGATTGCATGTGGTGTTTTATTTTAGCTCGAATTTTTAAATAAAAAAACATTTAACTCGTTACAATTAAAAGCACAAGCACAGTAATTATCACTTAAATGTCAGTCAATAGATAAAATTTCAAAGGCATAGAAGGAAGGTATCGATTGAATGTGAAGTATTTATTAGATCACTACGTAATCACATAATAATATATAAGGCGTAACCAGTGGGACCGTCACAAAGCCCCTACTATGCAGAAAGTTCCTTCAACTTATTGTATCTTCCCCGCCCATTCAAATTTTAGCACTTTGGTCCCAAAGAAGATCCAGCTACGCCTCGTACAATAGAATACTAAAGGTCCTTAAATAGTAAAGTGGAAATAAGAT